>NDXB01005672.1:66168-81295 GCA_002631895.1 Agapornis roseicollis | reverse complement strand
TGCGTTAGGCCTGCTGCTCGTGCTCCACGAAGGTGGCCCCTCGTGTCCTGCTGCTGGGGGGGGGAAGGGCTTTTTTCCCCCCAGGCTGGACTAGCAAGCGTCCCTGGAGTTTTTTGCCTTCCTCCGCAGCCGAGCACAGCCCCTCCATGGGGCTCCTTTGGCTCATTGTGGCCCAAAGGCAGCGGCTCGTGCTCCACGCAGCTGGCCCTGGTGCCCCGCATCCGGGGGGAGGCAGCCTTCTGGACTCCCAGGGTGCCCCCAGCGTGGCCCCGGGACTTGCTGCTGTCCTCTGGAGCATTGAGCACCACCCCTTGTCAGGTCTTCCCTGGCCCTTTCTGGCTGGGCTCTTCCTGCACTGCTCTCCCACCACCACCACACCGCTGTGAAACATTTAGGAAACGGAAACATAATCTAAGCTAAACTAGACTGAACTGAACTAAACTAAACTAAACTGAGTTTATAAATAAATAAAATTCTCTTTCTACCTGTAAGCTTTCTGATTTCTGCCTCCACCAGGGCGCACCGAGCGCAGCCCCGCCCATCGCCCCTCACCAGCCCAGTGCAAGCACTCCCTGCACCCCGAGCTCTCCCTGCAGCCTCCCCTCCCTTCTCACCGGCTCTGTCCGGTGCCGACGCTGCCCCCGACGGGGCACCCAGCGCAGAGGTCCCAGACCGAGCCCTGGCCCCGAGCCCAGCGCTCCCCTCCCCGCCCGCTGCCGCTCGCGCTGCCGGCTTCAACGGCCACCCCACGCGCTCTGCCCGCACTCCCCGGGGCGGGTTTAATCGCTCGGGGCGGGGCCTTCCCTCGTGGCCCCGCCCCCTGTGAGTCCCTGCCCGCTTCAGCGGAGCTGCGGCTCCTGGGCGAGGCCTGGCGGAGGTTCGAGGCTCCCTTGGCGGCTCTCGCCCCTCAGAACTGGGGCTCCGGGACGCGGGGTTTCCCTTCCCTCCGGTGCTGAAGGCTCCTGTCTGGAACTGCTCAGCTCGGTAAATGACCGTTAGCCGCTGAAGATAACCAGCTTCCCTTATTACAGTTTAAAATCTATAGGGAGATTTTTACTTTTGGATTGAAACCTGTTTTAATTGAAAATTTAGGGAGCATTGAAGACTGTGAATGGTACATGCTCAAAAAATTTTAAAAAACCAAACAAGCAAAAAAACCCCAAACAAACAAAAAAAAATTGAAGACAAGGAAAATAGAGGAGAGGTGAAGAAAAGAGAAGAGAGGAGATAAGATAGGGAAAAAGGAAAGGGAAGGGAGTGTAAAGGAAAAGGAAAAAGAAAGGACTTCGCATGGTTGATGGTGTCCTTTCAGTTACCTCAGGATCAAGACTACAGGTTTGCATTAATTGAAGACAGCACTGATTCTGAATCCACAGACGGACTTTGGCAGTGTTTGAAACATCAGCCTGCATCCTGTTCCTCATTTCATCTACCTCCCTTCCTGTTCTGCACAGACAGAAACAACGTTCATGCCCATATTCCCCAGCCTCCCACAGCTGCCCCACAAATCTGCACTGAAGGTTGTGCCCTGCAGTGAACAAAGGAGCTTGAGAGTGTGAACACGTGTGTGAGCTGGAGGGCAGCTCCTGATCTCTAGTGCTTTCAAACCAGGGCTGATCACACTGCCTATCACCATGAGAAAGGGCACTTCTGGGAGCAGCGTGGTGTCTTCCCAGCTGCAAGTGTGCTGTGTGTGCCACCAGCTTGGGGACCTCTGCCATTGGCAGCTGATAGCTGTTGTCCTCTGCAGCTCTACTTTCCCGTTGTTTTCTTTGTCTGACTAATGACCCTGATTAATACTGAAGTGTCCTGTTTGACAGCATCATTTCTCATGGTCCTCATTTCTTCCTCCCATCAAAGACTAACCTTCCTGATGTTAGTCACCTCTGGGAAACTGGTTGGATATTTTGGGAGACTGGGAGGCAAGGTTGATTTGACCTCTTCTAATTCTCTTCTTCAATAGCTCACAGCTTCTCCTACAGTGGGAATCCTTTCCAAAGAGAGAAATGAATCCTGAGATAGGATTACAGGATCAAGTAACAAAAATAACTCTGCCAGCAGCCTCCATGCTCTTTAAAAACACACTACAAATCTCTTACCATATGAGGGGTCACCCAGCTTCTCTGAAGCCACATTAATGCTCTGAAACCAAGAAGCTGTGCTGGCTCTGGGGGACATTTCCATGGGTAACCCACTTTCCAGATCAACCACAGCTTGACAAAGTATTGCTATTGGAATAAAGCCCTAACACAGACTCCATGCATGATGAAGTGCATGCATGCCATGCAGATGCGGACAGCAGAAGGTATATCAGCAGGGAGAGCAGAGTGCAAAGGTTTAGGTGGCAAAGGGGCTATAGGGAGAAAGCAAGGAGGCTATAAATGTTGAACAGAAGAGAGATGGTGACAAAAGGGATCTGCAATAAAACTTCCTTGAAAGTCTGTGATCTTACCTGAGCAGCTCCATGTGTGGAGGTTAAGCCCTGATTTACACACTGAAAATATTGAGGATGCACCAAGAAACACTGTTTTGTCATTCAACCTGCCAGATTAGGGGGGTTTGCTACATTGGCTTTGACCAAGTATGGTAAGGTACTGGCTTTTACTGGTAAAGTGAAAAACATTCAGAGGTTTTTGTGTGTCCTTGCTGGCCACTGTTCTCAGTCTGGGTTACTTGTGTATGACAGAGAGAGATGAAAATGCCTCAGCCAGCCGAATTTATCTCAATATATAATCTGAGTCTTCTGTTGCTGTAATGCCTGAATACCCAGCAGTCCTGATAGTGAACCAAGTTCTGTTCCCTCTCCTTCACCAGGTGGGAAACTGGGGCTCGCAGAGGCTGCACCCAGCCCGGCAGTCACGTCAGACCTCAGTGGGGTGTGAGCCCTGTCTGCATAACCCTCCTGGCACCATGGGACCCATGGCGAGGGGTGGCTTGGGCATTCTAGATGGGGCAGGTGTCCAAGGCAGCCCACAAAGGGACACAGGGAGCTGCTGGCTTGGCATATGGAGCCAGTTCACTGGCCTCCCCATTCTGCTGCTCTGGCCAGTCTTCTCTGGGCAAAAGGCACTTGTTATTTTGAAGGAAATGAGAGATACTTATCACCCAGAAATTATCTTGGCTACGTAATTTCTTGCTGGAAGAGGTAATTCAGCAAGATCACCATAACTGACATAATTGGGTCCAATCTCTTTAAATGCGCTGCCCTGTATAATAACAGAAGCCTTTTGCTGCCAGGTTGTTGAGTCATAATGTGAAAGAAAGAAACCCGAAAGAAGCCCAAATGAAACAAATTACTGAGGAGTTTAAACTGGCTATTTGGATCCATTTTTAAGCAAGACTTCAGCAGTAAGAATATTCAGAATTAAAATTCTTCCTGTATAAATAACATTTGGCACTTCCATGGAGCTGAAGGTTCAAAGTTCAAGGAATAGCCTGGCTTTGGACTTATCCATTGATATATTGTCAGCAATTGTTTTTTTGAAACGCCCACAGCATCTGCAGTTGTGTAAAGCACGTGAGCTCATGTTGGCCTTAAAGGAAAGTGGCAGCTATAGCAGCCAAGTGCTGTTCACAGCGCCAGCTCAGATAAACCTCTCTTTCTTCCTTGGGGCCAGCCCTACTTCCCAAAACTGCAAGCCCTCACAGTTTGCATGGGAGCGTGAAACTCAAACTGCTGCACTGTAGCTGAAATACGCTTCCCCTGCCAGTCCACTGCTTCTCAGCTCCTTCACCCAAGGAGGAGGGTGGGTTTGAACTCTCTCAGCCAAAAACTCAGAGCTGTTTGTTGAGCAAAACCTGACAGATTTGTGAATATCCACAGAGATGCTCAGATATGACCCTGAGTGAGATTTCCTCACTTTTATAGACTCAAGAGACAGGGGCAGAAAGTGTCCAGCCCATCTCTTTGCCATCATGGGTTTGTTTTCACTGTATTTCCTCCAGCAAACATCTTGTGAGTTGTCCTACTTTAGAGTCAAGGTGAAACTTTCCTTCCTCTATAAAGAAATGTTCTTTCTTTCACTGCAAAATGGCAGTCTTGCTCTGCAGTGGCAACACAGCATCTAGCACTGGTGGCTCACATGTTGGTTAACAAGTGGCACTGCCAAGGCTGACCTTTCCCAGTCATAGAATGAAAGAATCGTAGAACAATCTGGGTTGGTAGGGACCTTCAAAGGTCATCTAGTCCAAGCCTGCTGCAACAACCCTGGGGGCACAGTCCTCAGAGGTGGCTGCAGCTTGGGGAGCCCTTGCTTCAAATGCAAATCCCTCCCACTTATTTAAGGTAATAAAGGTTTAAATGCAATAAAGTTTTGCTTCTCGGATGGGGAGCACTTATGATGGTGAAAAGGAGGACAGACAACCTCCTCCCCATCCCTGGCTCATATCCCCTATCATTTTCTACTTCCTCCCTTAGGGCTGTAGCAGCAGGGTAGCTCATTGGACTTGAGGAGGTTTATGGTCCATCTGGGAGCAGAAGTGGGTCCAGTGCAGCCACCAAAGTACACATGGGGCCGGGTGGCCAGGACAAAGCAGCCTGGCTCCTGCACGCACAAGGCTTCACGCGTGGGTGTTTAGTTCTCAGCTAATTTAAGGTGGATGGAAGTAAAACAGATTTGGAAGCTAATTACAGTTTTTGTCCTTGCTGCAGTTCATTGCACAGCTGCAGAAATGTGGGTTTGAGTGCGTCTGGACCCACAAGACCCTTTGGCCTCAGCTGCATGCCTATCTTTGAGTGAACCTGTGGCAAAATCCACCTTGTAGCTGCTCCATGGCACCTTCCCTGGCTCTGCAGGAGGTGCCATGGGGTCCTCCCGCAGTTGTGTCCAGGGGTACTGCTATACACTGACAATGCATTCATGCTTTACTGTAGAAGCACATATTCTTTCTAAGTATTTGAAACCATGAAGACTACTATTTATTTATTATTAAAATAGTGAGCAGCAAGGGTGCATGGCAGGGGGTGAGAACGGGGCTGAGCTGCGCCCTCCTCCTGCAGCACCACAAATGATGAGTGGTCGTGTGCCTCAATGGGGACATCCCACAGCAGGGAGCAAACAGTAAGAGGAACTGCAGCTTGCTTTAATCAGAAGGCATTTGTAAGGCTCAGACCAACATATTAAGGCAAATAGCAACTGCTCCTGGACCAGATAAATAAGCTGTCTCTTTGAGCAAATATGTAACTGAAAAGCAGGCAGATTTTAAAATTATCTAAAATAGTGAAGCAAAGATTAGCAGCACAAGGATCAGCTCAGAAGCATCAGGACACTCCTGGGCTTATTCAAATCACAAGTTCTTAAGGGAGGATTGCAAAAGATTTTGAAGATAGTGGGATGTACACATTTTTTGGGCTTGCCTGAACACTAGGAGAACGCCATGTTCCCAGCAGGGCACAGTGGCTACCTGGGAAGTCTTAGCACTTTTAATGTGTGTCATGAGGAATTTTATTATCTCATAAAGGAATATAATCATTTTGTCAATAAAAAATCCTCCTTAGTCAGTAACTGCTGCCTAGCACTGAGTAGCAATTCAGCAGTCTTTAGCTGTCATTTCAGGAGATGTATGGCAAGAACAAGATCAACCTCATACTGCCTTTCATATCAGGAAAGTTTCCCATTAATAACAGGTTTGTCTATATAATGTGTGTCTGGGAATGAAATAATTTGAGCTATGTGGGGTTTTATGAGCCACTCTAGAGACAGAAGTCAGTAGGAATCTCTGACCAGCTCCTCCCTCTACCTTCCCCTCCTTGGACCCAGCTTAGGAATTTCACAGGCTTCAGTTCATTTTTCTCCTGCCTTTCCATGATCTTGATGGTTTTGTTTTGCAAGCATCATTCATTAAATATTTATTTCTTTATTAAACCAACTTGGAGCACAAATACATATTTTCTTTCCCTTATTCTTGCCTGCTTTTTATGGTGTACCCATTAAACCTTGCACCCCTTGTTGTGGGAGTATGATACTAGTCTAATACTAATACTATTACAGGAGCTTGATAGCAGATCTGCTTCTGTTTTCTTCTGAGTAATGAGGCTTCCAAGCTGACACCTCTCTTGCAGTTGCTGTTTGAGACCTCACCACAGTGGCCGGAAGCATGGAGCTTGCCATGAGAGCTTTCAGCAGCTTTCACTCTGCAGCTGTAGAAGTGACTCAGCTGCCCAGACACTATTGTCATCTGATCTCTCTCTGGTCAGTAAGGGCTTGATTATGGATGAGCTGAATTAGTAGTAGCTTCTGCTACAGAAAGGGAGAGCCCATTCTCCTCCATCTCTGCATCCTCTCTTTACCTACCTCTAGATGCCAGTCCATACCACACACTCCCCAACTCCCTGACTGTCCTTGCACCAGCTCTGGCACTTGTCTGATTGCAAGATAAGCTAATTCAGGCCACTAAACCAGCAAAGCCAGGAGTTACTAATTCAGCACAAGGTATCTTGTGAAACCATACTCTCTTGCTGAAAGCACAGCTGTGCATTAAGCTGTGTCTGGGCACAGGTCACATCTTAACAAGAAGTATACAACCTTTAATTTCTTAAATATGGAATTATAGATTCTGGAGGGTATGGAAAAACATGTCAGCAGTGCATTTGAAGCAATCTGCATTTGAACAGCTGCTATATTGTGTGATCTCTAAGAACCTGTGCCATTTCTCAGCAGGGCTCTTATGAGCCTGCATTTGAGTGGACGAGGTTGGACAGCTACACCAAAATGACCTATCCCTTGCCAGCAACCCAGCTACTTCTCCGGGTGGTTTGTCCTGGAGCTTTGGATAGGTCAACCCTTTTAGGCCTCTTGTGTCCCTCACTGTGAAGCTTCTATCTCCTATACGTCAGGATGCACCACAGGCTGTGCTCCACAGCAGACTGGGCACAGTGCAAGTGGTGAATTTTTAAGAGGGAGATGTCATAGTCCTTTCTCTTCTATTGCTTGTTTCCATTGTCTCTTACACATATCCTTAACGCTGACGCAGGAGTCATGGACAACGCTGAGACGATCAATGTGATCCAAATGAATGCCAATTTATTAAACAAAGTGCCAGCCTTATATAGGAATTTCTTAGTACAGTTACTTCACTTNATCAATGTGATCCAAATGAATGCCAATTTATTAAACAAAGTGCCAGCCTTATATAGGAATTTCTTAGTACAGTTACTTCACTTTGGCAGTTACTGATTGGGCACCTTAACCCTTAACAATGCTTATGATTGGATAGCTCAGTCCTGAGAACTCGGCCTTCAGACTATCTTGTTTTCTCCTTTACTACCAGTGATGTTTTCTTCACTCTTGTTTTCACCTGTCTGCAGGTGGTGTTTTCTTCACTCTTGTTTTTGCCTCTCTGCCGGTGGTGTTTTCTTCACTTCCTAATCTATGGCCTTCAGTTTATCTTTAACTCCGTTACTATTCTCAGGCAAGCTGCCTTACACTGAGGCCTCTGGATTGCTCACAAAATGTCCATTGTCAGACTGCCTGTCCACAAATCCCCC
Organism: Agapornis roseicollis; assembly: GCA_002631895.1. Classification (NCBI taxonomy): domain Eukaryota; kingdom Metazoa; phylum Chordata; class Aves; order Psittaciformes; family Psittacidae; genus Agapornis; species Agapornis roseicollis. The sequence goes on along the minus strand of NDXB01005672.1, from coordinate 73,809 downwards.
TTTTTGTTTTTGAGCAATCCAGACTGATGCTAAATTCTTTTAACTGTAGATATTATACATCGTAACATATAACCCGCTATGAATACAAGCAAAACCAAAGCATACAATCAAATTCTTAGGCCATCCAGGAATCCCAATTCAGCCCACCATTTTCTGTCAGATATTTTACCCCTTATACCATCATCAACATCTGCTTACAACAGCCTACTGTATTATAAGTGAATACGCACACAATAACTAGCTATATTAGTGGATACATAGTCAATGGCTTGTAGTGTATATGATAAAGCACACAGCACACAGTTATACTCGATTAAGCTAATATAATGAAACACACAGCAACCAGTTATACCTAATTATATGAAAACCTGGCCCTTAAAGCTTACTAACAGTTCACTCATATCTTAACATACTTGCTATAACGTTAAGCTAACTGGTTCACTCTTATCTCTTAACATACTTGCTATAATGTTAAAGAATGTAGTCTTCCCTAATATTCCCCCTTTTTGTTTTAAGCAGTGAGCACACACTAAGTTAATTCGTGATACAACACATCCTTAGCTACAAAATTATCTAAAATTTCTGTTAGTTGGGCGGGTTGTTGTACTATCCATACCTTCTGAATGCACTTAGAAATTATTGCTTTTCCACAGGCAAGCAATCCACAGCCAATGGCTAACAAAACTATTAGCGTAATTAACAGTTGAGCCAGGCTATACAACAGCGGACGTAGCCATCTGCTGAATCCTAACTGCTTAAGCCGATCATCAAGGCCATAGTCTACTTGAATTTTACTAACATGATCTTGCATTTGTTGAAGCTTATCGTATATGGATTGCGAATGATCAGATAAGTTAAAACAGCATAAACCTTCAAAATCCTTACAACCATGGCCATGCGCTAGCAATAAAAAATCGATGGCTGCTCGATTCTGCAATATAGCCTTGTGATTACTGTTGACATCCTTTATAAGACCTATTAATACATCGGATGTCATGTTAGCCTGCTTTGCTGACCAACACATCAGTTTTCGTAAATTTGCATTTGCAATTGCGGCTGCACATCCAGGACAAAATATGCTCACTAATGCAGTCTCTGTTTTGCTAATTAGTGACACAGAGTCTGCGCAGGTACTGCTGAGCTGAGTCAACTCTAATGCTCTTTTGGAACGGTGACTTTGTGTGGTATTTAACATTGTGTCTGGTTGAGCCATCAGACTAAGTCAACCAAGATAACAAGGTCCACCAATTGCTTGCTTTGGAATACCCTGCCAAGCATTGTTTCCACAGATTAAAAATACTCCTCTGGGCAGAGCTCGTGAGACAGGAACAGTTAATGCAACAGTAGTCCATGGAGTTTCCAGTCCCACTGCTCCACCACACCAGGCTTGGCTTCTGTTCAGATACATGGTTGTTTGCAGACCATATGGCACTACAGGATGTCCAGTAACATCTGTCCAAGTTCCCTGTAATTTTTTATCTTGCCAATATCTCCATCTTCCTGTTAAATTTCCTCCAAACCCAAAGCATCTACCATCATTAGTGCCATTTATTGCTCCTGCCAATTCCAATTCCTGTGGATCCCATGGGAGTTGACCTTCAAATCTTGAATTAATAAGAAGGACATCCACCCAAGGATTCTAGACATTACGTTACCTTTGACCCCATGGGGCATTTTCTTATTTTCTTTTATCCACCAATCTGATTTTTTTCTCTGGGTTGCTTTTAATTTTAAGATTGTTGTATTAGCCAATGAATCATTTTTAAGAAAACCTCTAAACTGTTCAGGTTCTAACATCAGGACACCAATTAAACAAGTTCTGAATGGGTCTGACAGTGAAGCTAATGAAAGACAAAAGGCAGATGTGTTGGTTTTGTTGGCCCATGTTACCCACATGTTTTCCCTTGGCAATGCCATATCTGTGAGTCCTGAAGGGTGCATATCAGTCGGATGATAGTGCTCAAGATGAAGAGGTGACTCGTCAGTCCAGCTTCACCCATCAACTTGGTACTTGCAGTGGGCCACAATTTGTTGAGACACAAACATATCCTTGACCAGTCATAACTACTTCAACAGGCCCCTTCCATTCTCCAGTACGAAATCTTTATACTGTACCCGCGCACCAGAAACCTTTACACAGCCTGATGCCAGAGCGTTACCGTGGACTACAATCGGTGGTTCTGTGCGATCTCCTGTTAGCCGCAAAAGATTTAAAACACACAGAGCCTTTGCAAGACGTTCTTGCGGGGAAACAGAAACCTCCTCTTTCCGTTTTTGCAAAAAGGTCTTTCAAGGTGGCGTGCGCGCTCGATAATTGCCTGTCCAGTGGGTGAGTGAGGAAGGCCCGTAACATGATGGATGCCCCACTGCGCACAAAAAGTTGAAAAGGTGTGAGGTGTACACACAGGACCGTTATCAGTCTTAAGTTGCAGTGGAACACCTAGAGCGGCTATGGCTGCATACATGTGACGAACTACATGCCGTGCAGTTTCTCCTGTTTGAACAGTTGCCCAAATTGCTGAAGAAAAGGTATCTATGGATACATGCACGTACTTAAAACAACCAAACTCTGAAGCATGAGTGATACCCATTTGCCATAACTGAAGAGCTAAGAGGCCTCGGGGGTTTACCCCGAGCCCAAGGCTGAAGCCACTTTTTTGGCAAGCTGGACAAGAAGGCACGATGCCTTGTGCATCTGTGAGTGAGATACCAAACTGTTGTGATAACATCTTAGCACTTTGATGAAAAAAATCATGCGAAAGTCACGCCTGTGTAAATAAGTTTGGCGGCGGTCCTGCCCAGACTGGACCTGCTACTAATTGGTCAGCATGATTATTGCCTATGGCTAATCCGCCACAATTTTGGTGACTGTGAATGTGAGTAATGAAGTACGGACAGTCCCTACAATTTACTGCTTGTAACAACTTCAATAAGACTTTCTGCAAAATCTTGTTAGATAAAGTTTTTACCATTGATCTTTCTATGCGTTGGACTATTCCCACTACATATAGTGAATCTGAAACAATATTTACAGGTTCTGTTTGCCAGGTGAGAAAAATCCAGACAACTGCTTTTAACTCTAAAGTTCGCAAGGAGTTGCCTGTTTGCCCATAAATTAGATGTTTATTCCATTCCCCGCTTTGAAACCAGGTGGCTACAGCCATTTTTGACCTCCTCCCAGCATCTGTGAATACTGTGAGTCCCTCTACTGGGGTTTCTGATCACCAGGGCTTTTCNTTTGCCCAGGAATCAGGTGTTTATTCCATTCCCCATTTTGATACCAGGTGAATACTGCTGTTTTTGACCTCCTCCTGGCATCTGTGAATACTGTGAGTCCCTCTACTGGGGTTTCTGATCACCAGGGCTTTTCTTCCCATTCTTGGTCCATCAGCAGGGGGAAAAGTTTGACCTTTGGAAATACATTGGTCATTTTTCCAAAAAAATCTGCTGTGGCTATCTGAAATTCCAAGGAATAATTTTCTACCCATGACAAATGTGATGAAACTATTGGCAAAATAATCTCATTGGGATCTCAACCAGAAATATCTATTATGCGTTGACGGCCTCTCATGATGATGTGTGCAAAAAGTTCTGTTCTTGTGGTAACTGTTTTTCGTGGCTGATAGGGTAAAACCACCCATTCTAAAATGCGAAAGGACGTATCTTGCCACTGTGCGATTAACCCTAAGGGGTGCTGTTGCTGTTTTCCAGAATTTACAATAATTAGACTGATTGGCTGATCAAAGAGACAGCGAGAAGTATAACCGGTGGCTATTTTCTCTTCGATGTTAGTCAAAGCCTGTATCTGTTCCTCTGTTAGACAGCGCTTTTGTCCAGCCCCAGTCTCCTGACCCAATAAGTGCATTAGAGGAGCCAAATCATTGTTGGTAATACCACAGATGTTTCTTACCCACTGAATGTCTCCTATAAGCTTTTACACATCTGACAGAGTTTTAACGTCTGTTACAATTTTTACTCTCTGTGGCCTGATATTGCTTCCTGAAATGATCCAACCCAAGTAATTCCATGGCGCAGTGTGCTGGATTTTTTCCGGAGCAATGCGTAGGCCCTTTTCAGCCAAAGTGTCTCCCACTATGTTCACCAAATCCTGTGGGATTGTTTTTCCTGCTATTAAGATGTCATCCATATAATGGTAAATAATGAACTCTCTATATTGCTGTCTGATTGCATTCAAGGCCCATGCCACATATGTTTGACAAATAGTGGGGGAATTTTTCATACCCTGAGGTAACACAATCCAATGATATTGTTTTGCTGGTTCCTGCTTGTTTACACTAGGAACGGAAAATGCGAATTTTTCACAATCGTCAGGATGTAGACGGATTGTAAAGAAACAATCTTTCAGGTCTATTATGAGAACTTCCCACTGCTCAGGGATCATAGCTGGACACAGTAGCCCAGGTTGTAACGCCCCCATATCTTGCATAACAGTGTTAATAGCTCTTAAATCCTGTAAGAGCCTCCATTTACCGGATTTCTTTGGAATCTTAAAAATTGGGGTGTTCCAGGGGCTAGTAGAAGGCACTATATACCCTGCCTGCAGCTGTTCATGAACCAATTCCTGTACTTTTTGCAGCCTGTCCTCTTTTAGCAGCCACTGATCTACCCAAATGGGTTTCTTTGTCATCCAGGTCAATTTTAACGCAGGTGGCTGCCTGTCAGTGACTGCCCCTAAAAAGGCGAGGTGACCAGCCTCATGTGCAGCTGGCTCAGGACATCTCTCCCCAAAAGAGCTACAGGGAGTTGTAAGTCATAAGGCTTGACTGACACAAAAGCCCCATCTGACAACAAGCATCCCACAACATCTCGGCTAATAAATGTCTTTTGACAACCACCAGCTCCCATTACTCCTGTGGGTGTTGAAACCAATGACCACGTTGCAGGACACAAATGTATAGGGATTACAGTGACATCAGCTCCTGTATCCACTATAGCCTTGACCTTTATCGATTGGCCATTTTTGTGACTCAGTGTTATTTCCTCTGTTGGTTTACCCCTTGAGATGTCCAAAGCAAGCAACACAGACGGCTGACCAGTAGACCCAAAACTTCCCTGACTTCTCTGTTCTGACCCCTTTTGAGGAACTTTTGCTTTAAATGGAACCAATTGGGCAATTTTTTCTCCTGCTGGAATTACTACAGGAGGCGTTACGGTGTATACCATAACTTGAATGTTTCCAGTAAAATCAGCATCAATTAATCCTGGGATTACAAAAATACCTAGCCATGAGGTTGAAGATCTTCCAATTAAAAGAGCACTTAACCCATGTCCTAAAGGCCCCCATAGCTGGGATGCTACAAATTGGACCTGGGAATTGCTCAGTGTTACGGCTACTGCGGTTGCCATGTCCACCCCAGTGCTGCCTGTTGTGGCTGAGGCAACGCTGTCCAGGCACCCTGCATTTGTGTTGGAGTGCGAGGGTAAGCGCTCCTCCTGAGGTTTCCCAATCCCCTACACTCCTCAGTGTTGTGGTTCGGCTTATTACAGCGAGCACACCACTTCGCTCCCCGTTTGCGAGGTGCCCGACACTGAGAACAAAAATGGCCAGATTTTCCAGAATTGTAACACTTGCGACCTCGCTTGTTTTTACCCCTATCCTGAACTATTTGGTGGACAGCAGCGCCTACCTCTTCTGCCACATAGGCCGTTTTTTGCTTACGACCCATCCGCTCTACCACCTCTAGCATTTGAGCTGCCGATACACCCCGAGGCAATGTACTTAATATCTGTTTAACCTGATCATTTGCCCCATCAAATGCAATCATATCCAACATTTTTGCTTTCATATCATCACTCAAATCAGGGTTCCCAGCCAGCGCATTAAACAACCAATCGATAAATTGGGGATAAGCCTCTCCCGGTCCCTGTTTTATGGACCAGAATCCGGGGGTGGCTTCATCATTAGGCAAGGACAACCAGGCTCTCAATCCTAGTTCTTGTGAACGAGCCAACACCCTTGGGTGAAGTTGCGCTTGCATTTGCGGATCGATAAACTGCCCTTTGCCGAAATAGGCCTGTACAGGGACCCCAAATAAGGGATCTCCTTGCTGCCGAGGTTGGTGAGCCTCTGCCATACACTCTGCCTCCTGCTTACTTAAAAATAAAGTCTGCAGACTTGGTGGTAACAGGGTCTGCGCTATCATTTTTGTATCATAGGGCAACAATGCGTATGCTGAGAAGATATGAGTGACAATCAATTGAGTATATGGTGCTTTCAGGCCATAGGTATTAACCTCCTGCCTCGCTTCTTTTACAATTTTTAAATCAAAAGCCTCCCATTCCCGACCACCCTGACCATTATCAAACACCAGATATAAGGATGGACCTCCTGAAAAATCCCCTGAAATCACAGCATTCTCTATTGTTCCCCGCCATTTTAGTGCCGGATTATTCCCCCCAGACACCACCACAGCCAGACTATTCCCTCCCGACACCTCTCCACCCCCCTTTTTGCCCTCCCCAGACATTTTAGGGATTGGGGAAGGTTGTATCGCTTTGTCTTGTGCCTCCAGGGCTCTTAATTTCTCCAGGAGCTGCTGCAATTGAGCATCTCCCAGCCCTGTTACTTGTTGTTGGTGTTCATCTGAACAAGCGCAGTTGTCTCTGGACTCTGTGTCTGACTCGGGAAGTGGAGGAAACGAATTGGACTCCGACTCTGGTGATTCTGGCTCCGGTTTTGACTCCAATGCAGGGTCTGTGGGATGGTGGTCTCTCGAATCGCTGTTAAACTGGACCGCCAGCTCCCTTTTTGGCCTCTGCTGCGATGTTGTACCCCACTGTTTTAAGGCTCCCAGTACGGTCTTTCTTGGAGGGGTCTTTGGGATCACTGGGGGTGCAAAAGCCATTGCAGACAAACCGTCATTCCCCTCTTTTCTATCTTTGCTCTCAGGAACGCTTGCTCGCTGGTGCCGTAGCTACCAAGACTGATGATTCGGCTGTTCTCTTTGATTTTATTTCTTTTAAAGTCTCTAAACTAGTCTCCACACCGTGGGGTGCTTTTGGGCCTCTTTAGACCCCTTGCTAATTTTGTCCCACAGTGCTTGTCTGATTTGGTCCCATTCCGGAACCTTGAACGCAGCCCGTACCGAGGGCAAGTAACCCCGGTCACGGGACCATTTTAATAGCCTTTTTGAGGCGCCACTATCCTATTGCAGTCCTCTCTTAGAAAGAATATTTTGGAGGAGCTTCACCACTGCCTGTTCATCTTTGGATAGCGAGTTCCCCATCTCCTCTCCCGGCCGCTCACCTGATCAGGGTGAGATTCCTAGGGTCGAGCTCCGTTCCGTTCCAAGGCCTCTGCCTCCCGGGCTCTCCCTTTATCGTCCAGACGTGTTTTTCCCAGCGCCGGGGCAGCGCTGCTTTCAGCCGGCTCTCTGCTCCCTCTTTTCCCCTCGGTTCTTCAATCCCGGCTTTGGAGAGTCCGAGCTGAGGGTCCCTGTTCGGGCGCCACCTGCTGGCGCGGGAGTCACGGACAATGCTGAGACGATCAATGTGATCCAAACGAATGCCCATTTATTAAACAAAGTGCCAGCCTTATATAGGAATTTCTTAGTACAGTTACTTCACTTTGGCAGTTACTGATTGGGCACCTTAACCCTTAACAATGCTTAGGATAGCTCA
>NDXB01005672.1:50197-65990 GCA_002631895.1 Agapornis roseicollis | reverse complement strand
TCTGCCGGTGGTGTTTTCTTCACTTCCTAATTTATGGCCTTCAGTTTATCTTTAACTCCGTTACTATTCTCAGGCAAGCTGCCTTACACTGAAGCCTCTGGATTGCTTACTGTTCTCAGGCAAGCTGCCTTACACTGAGGCCTCTGGATTGCTCACAAAATGTCCATTGTCAGACTGCCTGTCCACACCTTAATTCCTAGGAGAAAAATGTCCTGAGCTCTGGGAGTAATTAATAAGAGAGCACAGCAGATAAGCAGTTGCAGTAAGCCTGAGCGATGATCTCAGGGCTAAGTATGTAGTTGGGAAGTTATAGAACTATTTTTTTTAAAATGTTTTAAAGATGAAGCATGCTTTTTCATGATGTATTCTCATTATATGACCAGTCTTTCCATCTACAAAGGAGCAATGACACCTGCCAGGGCTTGCTATCGCTCTCTCTTTGTTATTATCAAAATGTGTGTGTGTGTTGGGGAGGGGGGTGGTGTCAGTGTAGAAAGCCTGTGCTGGCAGTCAGTCCTGGCCATGCTGCTCTGGCAGCCCTGCTGCCTTCCCTTGCCATGCCACAGGAGCCTCTCTGCACCTCCCTTTAAATGAGGGCAATAGTTACCCACAGCTTGTCTCCTCAGTGTCATGAGACTGGACTCATTAGAGTTGGCAAAGTATATAGCCACCTGCACAAAAGAGAGGGATAAACGCTCAGTTTCATTGTTTGAAGACCCAGATCAAAGAGCTAAGGGCAGCCTTGATTTACCATCAGAGGTACACCTGCAAGAAATATCCAAGTGGAAATCAAGCAGTAAAACCACTGACAGCAAAAACAACAATGAAGGCATGAAAATAATGTGTGCATGAAACAAGGAAACACAAACACCAGCTGCTGGTTTGCTCTGACACTTTTTACCCTCTTGTTGCAGAGGTTTTTAAAACAGAACAAACACTCCACAGGATATATAACTTGTGTGGGGATTTTTTTTTAGAGGAAACAAGGAAAGGGCAGAAAGATCTTTCCCCCTGTAATAACTGCAGGCTTTGGAGGAGGGAGGCTCTGCATGAAAAGTTAATAACTGAGCAATACATTCCTGGTAGTTAAGGCAGGGACAAAGCCTCTCTGCCTGTATTTCCTGCCACTCTGACAGCTATCAAAAGTTGTCAGGCCTAAAGCCACCAATAAATTTCTCTGCTCCCCAGCAGCATACTGTAGTCTTCATGCCCCAGTGTCTCAGGTAAGTGCCTTCACATGGTATTATGTACAAGCTTACATGTTTTATATTTCCCCTCTGGTTAGTATGCACTCATATTCCTGCAAGGTCAAGAAAGGGCCTTCAGCCAGAGAGAAGTAAAAGGATGCAGAAAGGTAGATCATGGTTATTTAGGAAGGGAGAAGAAGAAGTACAAACCTTTCTGGAGAGCAAGCCCTGGGTTCTGGGGGTCTGAAACCCTACCTCCAAATGGCAGGCACACCACCACCTGGGCTTGGGGTGCACAGAAGCCATTGTTTCCCACTTCCAGCACCATGCATCAGCATGACACAATGAGTTTCCTAATTTGTAGGCTACCTCAAGACAGATATGATGAGCCGCTGTCTGGAAACCAGCCACCTAAGCAGAGGGGATAAGTGATGGGGAGCTGCTGGTTACATAGAGCAGGAGCTGTAAATCAGAGCTGGGTGTTAGGGAAAGGGATTTTTCTGTTAGAGGAGAGGAGGGACACCCTCTGGCTTTACTCCATCAAATAGTGAAGTCTACTTCAGCCTATCACAGTGCTTGTGAAGGAAACACTGAAGTGCTCTGGATGGGTGGGTTTAGGGTGTGCATTAAAGATCCTTGCAGGACAGCGAGAAGTAGAGGCAGACAAGTAAAGCAGATATAAAGGAGGTTAGTCAGAAAATGTAGGGAATCAGTCAGCAAATACAGGAAACTTGATTTGATTAAATTTATAAGGAAATATTTTAAGAAAGGGGGAAGAAGAGACCACCAACATAGTAAATGCAAGTCAAGCTAATGGAGGAAATGAATTTTTATTATTTTAGCAAATACTGGTGGAGATGGGATTGAAACAGCCCCTAAATCCAAACTCCCACCTTTAGAAAGCTGATCATGCTCCAAATTTCCCTGCTAGCCTCAGCTCCTCTAAGGGCCAGGCCAAAGCCCTGGAGATGAACAGTGGGAATATGAGGAACATCAGGAGCAGATCCAGCTCTGTGTGGCTTTGGCTTGTTTCCCACCAGACACAGTAAAAGAGGGGAGAAATCAGACCTGTGGAGGCTGGAAAGCATTGAGACACCAGTGGGGCTCCTGTCATGTAGTTGTAGCCGTCTGAAAGCGGGGTATACAGCTCTGCCTGGGTGTCTTGGCTCCTTATTGCATCTGAACCTGCAAATGCCTCCAAAAGAGGATTCATCCCAACAACTTGAGGTGCCTTTGAGCTAGCAAATCAAAATCACATCCGTTCCCAGTTTGCTGTCAGGGCCCAGTCCCCTCATCACCCGGACTGTCCACACAGTGATTGATACTGGGACCCCTCCCAGATGGCCACTTGTAGCGGGACAATTTGCCCTAGCATCTGCAGGGACTGTCCCCCAGCCCCATTATGGCAGACCTAATACTCCCACGCATATCTACTCACCTCCCAGGCTCCGAGTATCTAGCCTTAGCATCCCATTGTAAGAGCACTGCTGTAACAGTCCCATGCCATGTCCCTCCACGGAGCACAAGAGGGATTTTGTCCTTCCACATGACTGTCTTTCCACTGACCATAGAGAGAGGGCACATGGCTTCCTCAAATCAAACATCCTGCTTACTGATAGTGAACACTAGGTGTTACCACTCTTACCCAGAAGTCTAATGAGTTGTCCATGGGCACCCATACTCACAATATTGCAACACTCTTTAATGGAGCAGCATTTCTGTGATTCTTAAAATAACTCTGACCCTGAAACTAATAGCACCTAGATGATGTCTGTCCTTGGTATTGCAATAAACCCAGTGTTTTATCTGCAGAAGCTCCTGCTGCAGAGGAACAAGTATGGGCTGGGATTCCAGACCTTTCTGGAAGACACACATTTTTTAAAAAGCCAACCCAATAAACTCCTTCCACAAGCAAAGGTATCAAGGCTTAGGCAGTGATGAAGAAGCATAGGGAATGAACCGGAAGGGAAATGAAAAGAGGGCTGGTTGATCTGCCATTCCTCTAACTGAAAGGCTGCTGGTTTTTTTTTTGTGTGATGTTGAGACCTGACTAGAGACCAATAAATTTCAACTGTATTGCCAGGAGGGGAAAAGGCTCTCTAAGAGTTCCCTATGCCGTACGAGACTAAATAGGTCATGTCTCTGGGAGGGGAAGTGAGCAGTGAGCAGTGCTGTTCAAACACTGAGCACCCAGGCCTTTTGATGTATGGAGCACGTCAAGACTTGGGGAACAGCGGTATCTCTGGGAGGTATTCTTCACACACAATTTAGCTGGCCTTTTGAACTCAGTGAGAAGTAAGAATAGCTGGATGAGAAAAAGGTTGCAATATAAAAGAAATCCTTAAAAATACCAGACACATACAGCTGCCTCCCACTGCAGGCCCATCCCTGCTTGCTGCCTCCCCATGTTTCTCCTAAACCAACCAAAACCAGAAAAAGACTAGATTTCAAGGAAAGTAGCATAATTAAGTCTGTTACCATGTGCAGCACATTATTCAGGAAGTTATAGTGCAATAAGCTACTGTAAAAAAAACACAAGATACATATGCTCCCAATAATTACCTACATTTGTACCTTTACCCACATGAGATCTGGTAAGAGCAAGGTAGCTTCCACCTTGCCAGCTGAAGGCAAACTTCCTTACTTTAACTGAGAGGGACATGATCATGCCAGTGCTCTCCTTCTGCTGTAGTTCTGCATCCCTGCCAAGAGCTGAAGATGCTGCTGGATCTGCTTTCTCCCTAGTAGACAGAGAAACCAATGCTAGCAACAGGTTACCAGTGTTGCAGCCTTTTTAAAAATCTCTGTTTTTAAGGAAGAGTATTATTGAAACTGCAGGTTGTCTTTATTAAAACATGGCATTTTTTGCCTTAAAACAGTGTGCATTTTTCTGTTAATTGATATTTTTCTCATGCTTCTCCAAATTTATTTCCCTCTCAGCTTATATCCTTTCTAGATGCAGTGCCTTTCACTAAGAAGTATTATTCTCACAGGGTGCCATTTGCCCTTATGCTCTAGCCCCTTTTATCAGACCCCATGTAAACACATGAACAAGAGATTACTGTCCCCCTGTAAGACCAAGAATGACCTTCTTTGGTTATGAGGTCCTGACAGCACCTGAACCAATCTCTCCTGTGCTCCAAATGTTTGTTCTTGGGGTACTTAGCCAGAGATGGAAGAGCCACATTTCTCCTTACACTCTTATTATTCTCCTTCAGATCATTCATCAGATCTGATCATCTCTGCATGAGTGGGATACGGAACACCTCTGAATGAACAAATGCTGACAAAAACCACTATTTGAACACAAACCCGAAGTCTCTTTTATAGTATCATATCTCCTTTTATGTGCTTTCCACCAACACTGAAATAGATGAATTTTCCTATCTTTTTCTTTTGCCAGAAAATAAATCTGTAAAATGAAAATCATGTGAGAACACATCTGATAGTGATCACCTGGGGAGTCTCACTGGCAAGGCTGGTGGGACAAGACTGAAACCTCTTTTACGGTCTTGGAATTGTTTGGCCTGAGAGAGAATAAATATGAATGATATGACCAATTACACAGATCATATTTCAGATAATAACCAAATCGTAAATAGTCCCATAGATCCTATCTACTTCATGAATGAGAAAATAGTTGAACTGTGAAAGCAAAATTGTGGCTTTCTAGATTCCCTTCCCAGTTCTGTCTGACAGCTGGAAGAGGAAAGCATTGGACTCAATTACAAATACATGGCACAGCCTGCAAGCACTGAGCTTCTGAGCCTGGCTGGGAGTGCTGATAATCGATTTTCATGGAGCAGTGTTTTCAGAGTTCAACAGTTTGGCCTGTAATGCATTTTGAACTGACCTCTGTTTTAAACTAAAAATTCAGATAGCTCTTCTTCGTGAGGAATTCCTCACCTATGAACACGGAAAAATAAGAATATTAATGGCCACCAAATGAGGATCAGATGAAGGACTTTTGAAGCTCTACAGCCAAATATTCACAGCTCTACGATAGGGATCTAGCCAACAGAAGCATGTAGTTTACATCTACATTTTTGGCACCTGGCCAAATAGTCTTTTTAAAGTAACCACCTCATTTCCCTATGGAGAAGTGCATGCCTTCAAGAGTCTTCTAGGAGATAAACTCTAGGAACAGAAGCACCTAGGTTTCCCTCCATTGGGTGAACTGGAAACTTCTGTGGCAATATTCACAGGCCCTCTGAAACACCTGTTCAGCAGTGGCTGCAGCCTCTGTGGGAGATGTCTCTCAGTCCAGGGAGCCTAAACCTTTTTTAGGAACCACCCCAGCAGAAGACAAAGCTTCAGGAAGAAATCGTGTTTTTATCTATGCAGCCTGAAGCCCTCCCTACCTGTTCACTGAAGTAATTGCATGTTTAGGATATTGTGTGAATGTGCAGGCATGCAAAACTGGCAAATGCAGCCTTAGTTTTAAATATGTCAAAATTCAACTGCTGGAAAGAGCATGCTAACTGATACCATAATGCTCACATGGCTTACTGTCTGTTTTTTTCTTCCACAGCCAAGAAGCTTAAAATACTCAAAAGCATTAATAGAAATAGAGTGGGTAAGCATTACTTCCTTTTATGCATATAGTTATCTATTTAAATGCCTATTTATATATTTATAGGATGAGACACAGCAAAATTCACACAGACACAGAGACACAAAGAGACGCACACATGCACACACACATATTCATGTTGCTGAAATTACATATCAAGGCTGGAGATTAGACCAGAAATAGGACCAAGATCTCCTGATGTAAAATCTTTTGCTTTAACCATTTGAGAATAAGTCTCCCTAGCCTTCCAGGCTGCCAGATTAAAATGTAAGAGGAAAAGAATCACAGAAACTTCAAATCAAAGCATGAAATTGAAAATCTGTCAGATACATAAAATGAAAATTCTCTCTAAAGGAAAATTCTGACACAATCACATTTTCTCATGAAATTGGAGCAGGAAATAAGGACATTTTGGGGAAAAAAGCAACAACAACAACAACAAAAACAAACAAAAAACCACCCCTCACTCAGCATCAGCCCCTTCAGTAAGAGAGTCTGAAGGGGTCTGACAAGTACTGTGGCTAAGCCAGAAAACCCCAGGGCTAGATCTTCCACAAAACCCAGAAAACTTAAAGGGACATTGTCAGATTCAGTAGACCAAACATTTGAGCTACTTTAAGCTGAGGGTAATACAGAAGGATTCATATTTTTCTTTATCAAAAAGAACAGCTGGAAAATATTTATGAAGAGCATGGTGACATAACTTGCATATTTATTTTATAGCTAAGAAGAACAGGCTTTGTAACATTTTTTCTGGGTTGTAAAACCTCACATTGTAGGTTGAAAAATCGCTTTCTAATTAAAACTTAGTCATTTTGTTTCCTCTGCTCATACCAAGAAAGCTATGGATAAAATCCAGTGGAAAAAGGTAAGTTAAAATGGGACACAGAGAGGGGGCAGGGGGGAAAATGTTTATTTTTAAATGCAGCACGGCATCATTCTGTTAAAAAAATCTGGCACAAAATGATTTTCTGAAGTGCTGAGAACCTACAGCTCCTTTGAATTCAACAGGAGATCTGAGCACTCATCAGACTGTGGGAAATCAGGCCACATTGCTTTAGCTTCTCAAGACCTGCAAGAATTTTTTCACATCTGCTTTGGCATACATGGTTATGCCAGCTGGAGTTAATGGGGCATTTCACTGATGTTCCATTGGTGTAGGTGAAGAGATGAGAAGCTAGATGCCATTAGTAGTCCAACTGACTGAAGATGAATAAAGACTAACCCCACACTGGCGTAAGCCGGTCATACCAGGCTCCAGTTAATGGAAGAAACAGGTACTTCTTGGGGATGGGTCATCCCTCCCAAGCTCAGCGTACAAACTAAAGCGCAGGAGCCTTCAGGAGCATGTGCATGTAGCACAAACCACTGCAGGAGGTCACAGGGGATCCCATGGACTTACATGTACATCCTTCTGGGCTTTGATGTGTTTACTGCTGAAACTCTAAAAGTCTGGATGGCAAGAGAGGGGTGGTAGGGAGGACAAAATTTTTCATCAAGGCCAATGGTTAGCAGCACACGAGGGACGTCTTGGTGAGTCATGAGGTTTTCTGTAACATATGTAAGGAAGGTCAGCACCTTACAAGGGATTCTCAAAAGCCAGCATGCTAAGCAAGATTAGATAAAGGTTTTAATGTGAAAACATTGCTAAATCATCTGGCAGAATGTAGCTGTTGAATTTGTAAATATGAAAAACGGCATTTGCTTTGGTTAGTACCTTGAAGATTTACCCATATTTTCCTTGTGATCCTGGTGTCTCTGGGGCATTTTAAGATGTGAGCCCACTTGCACTGTGGGAACATTTAGGTAAGGAAGACCAAAACCAGACTGCATATTAAAAGAAGATGTATAGCAACATCAGGGCTGCTTGTAGCTATCCTGCTTTGCATGTAATCAGTAAGTATTAATTAGGTGAGGAAGAGAGGAAAATGTAAGTAAGTGCTGCGCCATTGAGATTTCTCTAATGAAATTTACAGGTAATTTTTGAAGCAGTGCCTGGATGCTCTTTCCTCTGGCCAAATAAATTTCAAATTCTCTGTAGTGAGAGGAGCTATCCTGTCCTGCATGGTCCATCTCAAGATAAGAATGAATTTGATTCCCTCATCTGAGGACAGAATTAAATGCAGATCTTCAGTATTTTGGGGATGGTTCCCCAAAAGTGACCCTTTGCTGTAATACATAAGCTGTGCTGTAAAACATGGTCATTTTCAGCATCACGAACTGTCTGAATTTGGGCAGATTATATGCCACATATTTACATGAGGCATGCAGGCTGAGCTATTCTGGAGACAGAGTAAGGGAACACAGGGTCTAGGAATTTTAGAAGGGTGAGAGACATTCAGCTCTGAAGAGAGGTATAAAGGTAACCTTAGAAGGATGCAGACTTAAAACTCACTGGTAATGGGGGTTGCAGGTTTCTGTGACATTCTATTTAAGGACTTTAGGACATACTTGTTTGTAGTAGTCAACAAGTCACTTTGTTGATTTTCACCCCAGACCCTGTAGGGTGATATTCCCTCTTAGGAAGCAATCAGTATAAAAAAAGTCTGAACGCATTCCTTATGTATTGTGATCCAGTGAGCTGCCTGGCTGGTCTACTTGCTATTATTTTTAGTCACAAGAATTAGAGGCCTCCATGGACATAAGCCTGAGTACAGCACCCATTTCAGTCTGTTCATTTACCACTGGGAAGGAATAAAATGTGATAGTTTGGTGGGATCATCTGAAACATACTGTGACTGTGTCCTCAAACATGGGAAGACTCTTCTGATAGAGCAATGCTATTCCCAAAGTCTCCTGTCTCTTTCTCAGTTTACCTGTCTACACAGCTACAATCTGTGATAGACTTTAAAATTAGTGTGCTAACATCCACTTCAATTATTTTTCTTAGTTTTTCTCTTTGGATGCCTGGACCTGGATTCCCTGTGCAGGGAATCATGCTCCTCCTTCTGCCTGAAGGAGCAGCTCCTTCTGTGTCAAGGGGAACAGCTTTAATATTTCTACTTGATGAGAATGACTTTGTTTTGTAACAGATACCAATGGTGCCTTCTATCACCTATTTCTACCCCATAGCTGGAAAGCAACCTACAGATTTCCTCCTGTCCAAAGCAACTGCTCATTTTCTTTGCCCACTCAAGTCTCTTGGCTGAACTTACAGAAATAAACAAAACAAAAGAGGAGTGGGGAGGGAGAGAGCCAGCTGTAAGCAGTGATGCTTGGGTTTCTTAGAAGTCTGGTGAAGGGATCTCATGCACAGATTTCAGCTTACAGGTTCTTAACAGGTTGCTTGCAGGGACAATTTCTTTGCTCTGAAGAGTGTGTCTGAAGAGAGTGCTTAGTCAGACCTGGCCCCCACAGTGGGTGGTCTTCCCCATCTGGTGACTCTCCATTTACAAATAAACATATATTCTATCTTAAATGAATTTCCTTCCTCTTTGAGGATATGCCATGGACCAAATTTTTCCCAAATTCAATTCCATCCATAGAGACATGGGCATGGATCGAGACATAGCTCACAATTCACACAGCATATCGGAAATGCTCACCTGATTGTCTAATCTGATTCAGAGGATAAACTCTGGAAAATACAGAGCTATTTTTCATTATAATATGTATTTGGTGACTTTTGTTAAGCTGGAATTAATACCTGCAAAGCAACAAACAGAGATAAACTGCAACATCATAGCTCAAACAGGAAAATAACCAGAAATCTATGGTTATGTCAAGTCATGCTGGAAAAATAGTGAAGGACAAGAAAAGTGGAGCTGGGCCTAAAGCCACAAAGAATGCAAAGAAACCCGGATTTCCTAAAGCTTGAGTGTGTTAGGGTACAGTTCAGTCATATGATGTCTTATTGCAACAATCCTACCTGTAGCTCTAGTTTGGGTTTGCTTCCAATAGAAAGGTGTGAAACAAGTAGCAAACTAGATGCTTGAACTTAAGGCCTTGAATAAAGTTGACTGAGAGACCAACAAACAAATTGTGTTGAACTTTGAAAATGAGTTTATTTAATACTAATCTGAATCTATTCTTTTTCCCCTTCCTCATTTATTGCTGGGATCATCTGCATATGAATAGGCTGTCCATTTCTTAGGTGGTCCTTTGCTTCGAGTGCACAGCTACTGGCACATGGTGCTGTGCCTCCTGCAGTGCTGTAAGCCCTGTGGGACTTAGCACATGTTTTGGCTCCCAGCTGATGAGGGAAGAGTAGTGGCAGTGTATGCGGTGTCATCCACCTCTCCACGACATGCAGAAGAGTCTTTATGACATTATAATTATTTCTGGATAATTGAGATCATACCTCAGTCACAAGGCAGAAGAGCAAGACTATCTTATACAGCTGGTTTTTTAGAAGTATTTTGGCTTCTGGAGCATTTAGGATTTTCCTGTGGGTGTAGGGATCCCTGCATGGGGAGTGTAAGTCTGGTGACAACAGGTCTGCTTTTTTTCTCCCACAAGAGGGACTTAGAAGCTGTTTATGGCCCTTACAGAGTGTGATCATTGTAATCTGATTGTAATTTATTTCTTTGAAGAAATACACCAAAATCCACATGTTGGTCTTCACCTGGTGATGAGTGTTTCGTCTTCAATCAGTGAAGTCTCTGATTGGGATGAGTNTGGGGTTTTATTTCACTTTTTCCTGTTGTTGGGAAAGTCACCTGACTGCTGTGATTTTTCAAATATGATGGACAGTGGCTTTAAAATGTCTCTGGTCATGGCAGAGGGATTGGACTGCATGATGTTTGAATATTCCTTCTAATCCAAACTGTTCTATGATTCTATGATTTTTGAAACTAAGTCAATTGTTGGCTTAAGAGAACAGTCTCATCCCCGTGTGTTAATAAAAGAAGTTTCTGTCAGTACATTTGCATGGCTTAAGATGGAATTTTAAGACATGACATAAAATAATATGTTGGGGTTTTTTTCTTCCAGACAGGATATTACTCTGTATGCAGCTTTATTGCTTGCACACTGTTAGAAATCACTAATGCTGATCCTATAAAGAATCAACTTTTGCACTTCAACATGAGGAATCTGAAATACAAAGTATAGCTGAACTCTAACCACAAAAAACCATAGCGTGCAGACCACTACTATTATTTCCTTTAGTGCCAGGTGTCCCTGCCCATGGCAGGGGGGTTGGAACTAGATGATCTTAAGGTCCTTTCCAACCATAACTATTCTATGATTCTATGAATATACAGATGCAGCATACCAAATCCTTAAAACAATGTCTGTAAACCTTTGCTCTGCCTGTAACTCATGACCACAAACTTTGTGTGTGTGAGTAACAGAAGGAGCAGTTTCTGTGTGCATCCTGCTCCTCCCATACCACCTCTCTCCTCTGTGATGTAAAGCCCTTGATTTTGCATTTTATGTGCATTTTATGTGTGAGCCTCTTTTTGAGGACACCATGGGAAAAGACTATTTTTATAAAGCACTGTAAAGTTATTTATGAAAATATACTGAATTTTGAGAGGTATAGGATATTCTGATGTATGGAGGTGTAAGTTTGGACCTTATTTACACTGATTTCTGGCTTGAATGCAGAGTTTGATTATGAATGTTTTTATTCCTTTTGCCCCTCTCTCCTTGACCCAGTCCTGATTTCACTGTTACCTGTGTGAGTCAAGGAGTAGCCTTTTCTGTCTTTGTATTGGTCCTGATACTGTCTGAAGCTTTTAGATGGAGCCATGATATAAAATAATAAAAGATGCATTATAAAACTTATTGTGAAATTAAAATATGTTTTCACTTGGGGCAGAGGGAGGAATAAGAGTTTGAGGAATGGAAGTGCAAAACATGATCACAATGATCAGATATCATACTTGACCTTTGTATTGTAACCAGAAATCTAAGAACAGTCTTAAATATTAACTTAGCTGTAACTTGATAACTTGCTATGAAAGCTTTGCAGTCTCACAAACACTTAAGAGACCTGTTCACGAATGTTATCATGTAATACAGAAGCTGCCTAAGCCCTCAGAATGTGCTTAAATGAGAAGAGGAAGCAGTGTTGCATGCTGCAAATGTCACCATGAAATGAGAACCATTAACACAATGTCATGACACATGTCTCTGGGAGAGACACGAACTGCTGCCACACTGCCAAGGGCATTTTTATGAAGGGAGTTGCTGAGCTCAAGAAAGACATGCAGGTTCAAAGCATAACTTTGTGGAAATGAAGAGTATGATGTTGGTTAGTCAAGAGGCAGCCATCCACTTTTCTGCCACTGGGGACTAGGAAACAGCAGCATTGTCCTCAGATGGTGTATTTCTCAAACTCTGGAAAAGCTGAGTCCTTTTCTGAGATAAGTATCTTCTCCATTTAGTGTCCTTCTTTGTCTTCTCCCCAAGCCAATAGTAACCCAGATTTTCACAGAGGAAATGACAACTGGCTATTTATATTCACCCTCTTGCCCTAAAACTCTGAACTGTTGTTGGCCATTAGAAGTAGTCTCTAGTTCCCTGTAAAAATACAAATGTACAAAAATACAACCTTTAACTCCACCTGCCTTTGAGGAACCGAGTAACCGCTTTCTAAAACTTTTCAGTTCTTTGAACTAAATTGTGTTTTGGAAGATGGTAATTTGGAAACACTGCTGTTTGTTAGTAATATTCACTATCCTGTAAGCTACAGAAGATCATCATCTGTCTGATCAACGTAAATATTTAAAGAAAAATGCAAGAAGTGAAGGACTGGCTTTCAGCTCTATAGCTCTTGTTTAAAGGGAAAAAAGTCAATAGATAGGAGTGATTTGACTTTGCACTTGGAGTTTTTTTTTCCTAGTTCATCAGTGCATTTAAGTCTGTCTCAAACACAGGAACCTTAGAAAGATGAGACAGGTTTGCTATTTATCATGTGAGAGAATACATGAGGTTTTTTTACAAAATTTCTCTCTAAAGACTATTCATTTTTATCACCATAAAGAAGGGAGGAGATATTATATATGTATTAACATGGTGCAATCAATTGCTTGTCTGATGTTGGTGAAGGTAGGGTTCTAAGTCGGGTTGGCAGAGGAAACCCTAGGGCTAGCCACTAAAGATGGTCATTATCATTTATTAAGCAGGTGTTGAAATGAATTGGTCTTTTATCGTAATGCAGATTTACACTGCATTAGGCAATCCATTTTTCAATTTAGTGTACTGCCTCTGATAAATTAACAGATGTCGATTGATTTTTTTTTCTTCAGTCCCCCTGTTTACACCTGACAGCCAGTGCTTTATAGCTGAGCGGTTATTTGAAGTTATAAACATTATAATTAGCAATTTTTTAATTAGGCTGACAATTAACAGGAGATTTGCAAAGCTGCTAATTTGACATGTCATACTCTCCACAGTGTTTATGTTAACCACTACTTGAGTGAATTCAATTGAACAGAACTACGGTGTCTGAAAAATCAATCTCAGAAGAACCCTTTTCCCCACTTGGCTAACATTATGGCACTTCAGGCAGAGAAGTGGGACTTCAGTGAAATTTTACAATACGACAGTTCCAACAATTGAAGTTTAAACAATGTGTCCCCATGTTAGTTCAGAGATGCAATTAAAGAAAATGTGTCAAACACAGGCGTGTTCTGAGCTTTTTTTACTAATGTTAGACTTACTTTGAAGTTTTTATTTTTTAAGGACTGAAAGCAAGATAAAACCAGCTAATACCCAACCCCAAGCAACACAAAGCCTCAGCCCTGAAGATAACCTTAGTTCTTTGAGCTGAGCAAAGGAAAAAGAAAATATGTTATTCTAGTAAGTGTCTGTCTGGTCGCTGATGAAATCTGGATAGGTTTTCTGGCAGAATTCTGTATATCCCAGTGCATACTGGGATGGTGTGAAGTGTTACAGCATCCCTGCTGCAACAGGTGTGAATTTCCTGGCACTTTCCATTCATCTGACCTTCTCAGGTGGTACAAAATGCAATTCTTTCTGATTGAATTTTCTCTGAGAGCATTATTCACTGAAAGCTGTTGCCAATCCTGACATGGAGAAGGCTGGGTGGATGCAAACCGGTAGGGGGGTTAGAGTAGTCAGGAGGAGAGAGGAGCTTGGGTATGAAAAGAGACAACTGGTAAGAAGGTGCCTCCCAGCAACAAGGTTAAGATAAGTTGGTGGGGCAGCCTGGAAAAAACATGTTTCTGGTTGGCTGCAGTTGAAAGAACCAGAAGTGATGTGTTCTTAGGTAATTTCTATTAAGATACTTAATCACATCCACTTTGTAAGGGAAACAAGGATAACCTTTAAGTGCAAATAGACTTGGTTTCAACTGGAAAAGCTCAATGCCTTAACATGGGTATTTCCATCTCTTATATAGGTATTTTTAAACTTTCTTTCAGTTGGATCAAGTCACATAATTTCATCAGGTGCCTGTTTCTTTTGTATTCGGTTTCTGAATTGTCTCCTCATTCTCTCCACTTGATGGCTCATCTAGTGGAAGCACCATTAACGCTTAAACTAGAACACCATAGCAATAAAATGAAAGAAAAAAAATGCATCCTCTTCCACATCTTTTTGAAATCCTACTTCTTAAATCCTATGCAGCCACTGAAAGATGTTCACACCCCTTTGCATGTTTGCCTTTCTTCTCTGAGGTCCTCACTTGTGACGGAAGTGAGACACATCCTTAACTTGACTGGTGGTGAAGTACCAGGAGGAACCAGGATGTGCAGAAAGCACCACTCTCTGAAATACTCCCACTCTGCAGTGTCCCCACAGTAGCTCAAAAGATGATATAGACACAAAGTTATTGAACCCTTTCATTCGACTGGTATCTCTCCCACCACATATCTGTGATTTTCAATTTCTGAACATACCCACTTTCCTAAATGCTGCATGAAAATGAACAAGGTGAGATACTTACTCAAATTTCACTCAAATCAGTAGGATAAAGACAAGGGCTTATTTAAAGGGTGATCTCAATAAGGGTCTCGGGAGTTGATTCAAAATAGCAAAATACATTGCATATGTGTCAACTGTTTAACAGGTAAATAGTACCCTGCTTACATTAAAAATATGATCCCTGATGGTGACATGGCATTGAATTAATTTTATTTGAATGGTGAATATTTTTGCCACCTATGAATCTTGCATGAGGTCACCAAGGGAAAAATCCTTGGCTGGTACAGATTGCCACAGGTTCTGCCTCTGAAATATCCTGTTTTTTCACACAGAGTTATAGATTTAATTTTTCATTTCTTTTTAGTGGCTAAACAGACACAATTTTGGGTTCATAACCTAGTATATTTTGTAACTTAGAAAACTTAAATGCCTATTTCTTTCTGGAGCAATTAGGCAAAGAGTATCTTAAAATGGCTTTATCAGAGCAAATGGGGAATCAATACCAAATGAGTTATAATTAAACACGTGAAGCTGTGGTGCTAACATCTTACTATTTTTGAGCTCAAATGTTTCTAATTGGTTACATGGATAATACTATGTTTGACATGAGGCATATTGCAGAATCCATCTACTATTTGTTTTATGTAAAATCCTGGTTGCTCATTTCAAACAGCAAGTCAAACGCCACTGCCAAGGTGTGCTATTAATGGGTGAAGTATCCGATTTTTTTTCCCTGTGGTACCAACACCCACATTCTCCTCTGAGAACTAGTCAGAAAAAAAGTAATCGCGACTAACATTCACTGCAGAGCTCATCTTCATTACATTGATTGCGCAGGGAAATGAGAAAGTTCTGGATTATGTAGATGTCCTTGGGAAACTAAGAGTCAAGGAGAACTCAATAAATGAGTAGGAGGAGTTTTTCACAGGGGAATTTTTGAAAAGGGAGAAAAGAAGGGAAAAAGTTGTTTGAAACCTCAAGTTCAACTGTATTCTCTTTGTGAAAAAGCTGAGATATTTGTGGTATATGAATAGATTTCTAGATAAGATACATAGAGGTCACAACTGAATCAAGAAGAAAAGATTCATCATGGAAGGAAGTGGAATAGGGAAAGGGATAAAGGTACAACCTGAAGACAGTTATTAAGGTAAGAGAAGGTAGTTCTAGGCAGTAATTACAAAAAAAAAAAAGGGGGGGA
>NDXB01005672.1:28037-50106 GCA_002631895.1 Agapornis roseicollis | reverse complement strand
TATTTTTAGGAAATAAATAAAAAAAAAAAAAAAAAAAAGAGGGGGAAGTGTCCCTCCCTTCTAGCAGGGAAGAAGGAATCACTATTTGGGAAGACCTCAAGGCAACATAGGCTACAATAGTGGTATATGTGGCACTGAGAGGCTTCAACCCATCAGGGTTGAAAATCTTACAACCAGGATGAAACTACATGTCATATGGGAAAACAATTCTTTGCCATAAAGTCCAATAATACTTCGGGAGAGGTTTGGGAGAGCATTTAAGTCCTCAAAGCAAACTGTTTAATGCCGGTATAGCCTTTCAAAACTCTTACATAGTGTCAAGAAGTCTGCGTCCCATTAAGAAAAAGGAGACAAAGGAGACACTCTGCTAATGAATATCCCAGAAAAGTACGTGAACAGTGCTCTAATTGAAAAAACTATTTATTTTGAGCTGTTTATTTAAGCACAGGAGGATTCCTAATGGAGCCATCAGACCTCACTCATTGGCTAATAGTTTAATTAGGCCCATCTGGTGGAGGCTGTGGAGAGAACTGTCCCAGCTCTCATATTGGCAGAGAGGTAATTTGTCATCCTGTGGCCTAGTGACTGGCACGCAAACATCTCTAAAGCCAAACAGAAGCTCAGCAATCTGTCTCACATGAGAATAGCTTAGAGCTATTGGAGCCATTTGTGTGGTTCACCTTGGCATACTGAGGAGAAATGAGACTATTGCACAGTATCCTTCAGATAACCCCAGCAGAGAAATTCAGGTAGAGTCCCTGAAAGTCAAGTCAATCTTGCTATTGGTAGCCAAAGCAAATGCAGGGAAATGATTTTTTCCTCTCTTTTTCTCAACATCCCCTCTTTATGCAATTCTAATAGAACAATATGGTAAATATGTTTTCTGTTAGTTTCTATTTAGAAGCATTGGTACTTCAGATGCAAATTTCACTTCTACAAGATCTTGGAATAGAATCATAGAATCACAGAATAATTAGGGTTGGAAAGGATCTTAAGATCACCTAGTTCCAACCCCCCTGCCAAAAGCATTTCCCATTTGGGTAGGAGAAACTCACTGTTTTTAGGATATCCTCTTTCTAAAATATCAAGTATGGAGCTGCAAATAAAGAACTGTACTGCAGAGACTTCACACAACTCTAAGCCTGTAAGCTGAGTGACTTGATAAAACTATGGTTTAATTCAGCTGAAGAATCAATAAAGCTCAAAACTCTAACAGCAACTGTCTTAAAAGATGAAATCAACATTTTCTGCTCAGTCTGGTGTTACTGTTAGTACTAGTGTTATAAGAGGTTAAAATTATCACTGCTTCTTTAGAGGTAATACTTGAGAAACATGAGACAAGATGCCAATGAAAGCTGTATCTCACATTTGTTTATCCGCTAGTATTTACGTGGCACTTCTTCTCCATCCTAGTATAACTCACTGCCTTTTCCAAAACCTTGAAAGCACTTAATATGTCAAATGTTTTATCAGCTTTTTTTTACAAGCTCATAAAGTTGGTGCTGACTAAAGTAAAAGAAGCAAAAAAGCTCATCCAGTACAAACATATCAGTTTACATTACAAATGAATCATAGAATCGTACAATAGTTTGTGTCGGAAAGGACCTTAAAGCTCATCAAGTTTTCAAAAAACTTTTCTGTGGCTTGGGTGGTGTGGCTCAAATATTGGCCAGTGAAGAGTGGGGCAAAAAAAGCCATGGAGTACCTCAGTCTTCTCCATATCCCAGGTAACTAGGTCTCCTGTTTTCTTCCAGAGAGGGCCCACATTTTCCTTAGTTTTCTATCACCAATGTACCTGTAGAAGCTTTTCTTGTTGCCTTTGATGTCCCTGGCCATAGAATCATAGAACAGTTAGGGTTGGAAAGGACCTTAAGATCATCTAGTTCCAACCCCTTGCCATAAGCAGGGACACCTCACACTAAACCATGCGACACAGGGCTTCGTCCAACCTGGCCTTGAATACTGCCAGGGATGGAGCACTCACAACTTCCTTGAGCAACCCATTCCAGCATCTCACCACCCTTACAGTAAAGAACTTATTCCTTATATCCAATCTAAACCTCCCCTGTTTAAGTTTGAACCCGTTACCCCTTGTCCTATCACTACAGTCCCTAATGAAGAATCCCTAATGAAGAGTCCCTCCCCAGTATCCCTATAGGCCCCCTATGAGGTCTCCATGCAGCCTTCTCTTCCCCAGGATGAACAGCCCCAACTTTCTCAGCCTGTCTTCATATGGGAGATGCTCCAGTCCCCTGATCATCCTCGTGGCCCTCCTCTGGACTCGTTCCAACAGCTCCATGGCCTTTTTATGTTGAGGACACTAGAACTGCACACAATACTCCAGGTGAGGTCTCACTTGCAAGAGCAGAGTAGAGGGGCAGGATCACCTCCTTCGACCTGCTGGTCATGCTCCTTTTGATGCAGCCCAGGATACACTTGGCTTTCTGGACTGTAAGTGCACACTGCAGTCAGCTCATGTTCATTTGCTCATCGACCACCACCCCCAAGTGCTTCTCCGCAGGGCTGCTCTGAATCCTCTTTGCCCAACCTGTATCTGTGCCTGGGATTGCTCGGACCCAGGTGTAGGACCTTGCACTTGGCATGGTTAAACTTCATGAGGTTGGCATCAGCATATCCGCCTCAAAAGTGTGTCAAGGTCCCTCTGGATGTCATTCCTTCCCTCCAGCGTACCCACCAAACCACACAGCTTGGTGTCATTGGCAAACTTGCTGAGGGCGCACTCAATCCCACTGTCCATGTCAGCGACAAAGATGTTGAACAATACCAGCATATTTCGTTCTATCAGAACTTCAGCTTTCCTAATGTGATCCCTGGCCGCTCAGGCAATTTCTTGGTGTTCCTTTTTGGCATCCTCTGTAGGCTTCCTTTTCGTGTCTGAGTTTGTCCAGGAGCCCCTTGTTCATCCACACAGGTCTCCTGGTATTTTTGCCTAACTTTCTGTTTGTTGGGATGCATCCTTTCTGAGCTTGGAAGAGATGATCCCTGAATATTAACCAAATTTCTTGGGCCACTTTTCCCTCCAGAGCTTTATCCCATGATACTCTACCAAGAAGATCCCCAAAGAGGCCAAAGTCTGCTCTCCTGTAGTGGATGGTAGCGAGCTTGGTGTATGCCCTCATCTGAAAATGCGCTTCCCCTTCTCTGAGAGATGGACCCCATTGACCCCCCAGTAGATCAGGTTTCTCAAAGCAAGTCCTATTGTCTAATAGCCAAACACGTGGCTATAACACCAGTCTTGTTACCATTTGTTGATTCAACTGGACCTTTCAAACCGCTTCCCTTTGGCCAGGAGGTTTGATGACAAAGCTACCTGTGCTTCAGAGTCACTCACTGCCCCTCCCAGGGCTCTGTAATCCTTCTTGATACTCCTCAGACTGCTCCTGGCTGCATGGTGGGTGCCCATGTGAAACAACAGCAGGGGATAATAGTAGTGTGTAGGCTTAGTAGACTATTGGATGAGACGCCTGATACAAGCCCCTGGTAAACAGCACACAGGCAGAAGAGAGCTGCCTACTACTATCACCTGTTGCCTTCTCCTAGTTCCAATGGTTCTTATGTGGGTAGCAGATCAGGCTGTCTTACTCAGTTCCAGCATATTTCCTGATGTGGCAGTTCTTGACACTTAAAAAGTCTGAGTAGCCCCAGAGGAGGCATCATAGCCTAAAAAAATCTGTAAGTCAGTAAATCACTTAGCTTCTTACATCCGGTGCCTATCTAATCCTTAAGAACCAAAAGATGGAGACAATACAGAGATTAAAACAAACATACTTATGAACTGAAAGCAGCTGAAGTGATTGAATTAATCTCATGGGTGAACAGTTCATTGTGATCTCTTGACCAAAAAAAATATTAGTACCCTTTTTCCTGTATGTGGTGATATTTACTCAGTTTTCTAAGTTACACGTATGTCTTTTATGATAGGATATTTTATTTTTTTTTTTTTTTCATAAGCAAGACATTAGAAAACCAAACTGCTGTGTTTAAATACCATAAGTTGAGCTTGAGCAACCTGGTCTAATAGAAGTTGTCCCTCCCCATGGCAGGAGGTTGGACTAGATGATATTTTAAAGTCCCTTCCAACCCCAACAATTCTATGATCCTATGAAATGTGATCTTGCTACTCTTCTTACCTTTTCTTCTTGTGCATGTTGTTGCAGATGCAGTAATGCATTCATTCTTTACAGATGCTGATTCCTGTGTATAGTTCTTAAAATGGGTAGAGACATGTTTTAAGATTCACACAAGTGAGTTCAGAGTCTGCACTTTCAAACCTAGGAAATAATGCAGTGCACTAAAATTCTGCCAGTCTAGTTGCCCCTTTAATTGATTTTGCTTCACATGCAAGTACAAGCATCATTAGTTTGCATTATTTTTAGCAACTTCCCGAAAGAATCAGCAAGTCAGTTTTGTGCTCAGCCTGATAAACTGTCAAGGCAATTTTGCCGGCAAAGCTAACTCACACAGAGCAAATATTTACCAAGAGATTATCTATTCTTAAAACAAAGTCACTAATCCAGGTTGTCTCTTCTGGACATAATTCTGAACATGTATATTGAGTGAGCTAAAAGCATAGTAACAGAAATGTTTTGCAATGTAAAAGCTTCATGATCATCTGCTGCTTTCAAGCAAATCTCTTGTGAAAGCTTGTTGTTGTGTGTCTTGCTACATTGTGACTTCTACTCTGTTTACTAAAGTGGAGGGGACAGTGGGTAAAGTGGAAAAATTTTTCAATGTATATATGTACTCGACTGGTATTAACTAGTATTTTTGACTTGTACTGGTCAGTTTTCACTTGTCTGTCTCACTTGCCAACACCATCTGGGACAGATGACAGTCTTGCTCTTGTTCTTGCATTAGAGCTAAAATCTGGTGTGTTTTGTCTGAAGTGTCTAGTTCTTGTTTGGATTGGTACCTCCAAGATACAAATACTTCATAATAAATGAAATGCTCCTAAGATCACTCAGCAGCATTCTTACTTGTTACTGGATAAACACAGGAGTGCCTCACATAATTTGCAAAACTCTTGTAGACTGCAAAACTTTTGCAAAAGGAAGTAATCTGCCATCATCTTTATGCCAATAAAGATGATATATAGAAATAAAGCTGGATAATAACCACTTGGAGGTGAGAGCAGCCTGAAGCTACTGTGTAGAGCTCCATAGACAACAACAGCCATATCCCTTTCAGCTTGGATGGTGCAGGAGTGGCTTTCCAAAGGGAGGCTTTCCACAGAAGCTTCACCCCTGAGTCCTGGTGCCTCAAGATGAAGCTAATAGGACAGGTGTCCAAGACATAGGGCTGCTTGGTTGCCCACCTGAGGGCAAGCGAAGCAGCTGCCTAACACATGCAGTCAAAGGCAAAAATGGTAACGGAATAATAGATTATCACACTGTGACCCAGAGCAATGTGCTGGATTACTTCAGGGAACTCAGGGAACCCCAAAGTAGATTAAATGGATATTTTTCCTGTGAAGTATGAGGAAAAAAAGATATCAAAGGTTTGTTCACTCCTATGTGTTAGAAAAAGGCAATCCAACAGGAAAAGGCTCAAGCTATCAATTTATCTTTGTGGGAGACTGTATGGTTATTTATCTTTTTCTAATTATGCTTCAAAAGAAACATGGTGCTGCAATAAATAACATTAGGCAACAATCAAGGGAACAGCACAGAGACCTGACTGTAGTGTGTTCTTCTCACCCTCTTCATTTTAACCTCCATAAAAGTGTGGGGTTTTCCATGTTGTTGAGATATTCAGGACTGTGATATTTCTGGAAGCAAGTGAAACACAGCTGTTTGCTGATTAAGAGGTTACAAGAGATGGCAGAATTACATTAGTATGATGCATGTGCTGATACTTAGGGACCAGCGAGTTCCCAAATTAAGTGCACACACACAGTTGCACCTGGGCACATCTAAAAATGTGGCAATTCCACCAAAGCATGAGAAGAGTTTAATATCACTTGTGTACTAGAGAAAAAATGTAAAATTCCTAGATAAGGATTGGGAAGGCACTGATATCTCTTAAAAGAATTCCAGAACTTTTGAAGTGTCTTTTTCACTTTTAACTCTCAAGGCACCATCTAGGAAGAACATGTGAGCTGCAGTGTTTGTGTTAGGCCAGATCTTCTGCACAGTGAAAGCATTTTTATAAATAATTTATTTTATAGGGTTTACTTTGAGAGGTTTTCACTCAGGACACTGACAAGGAAGTATGCTTTCCAGAAGGTTGAGTGAATGGCATCTCTCTGAAGTGTGCATCATTCTTAAAGTTTGACAAGGCTGGGGCAGTCAAACTCACTGCTCTTTCATGTTGTTTGGTATTTGGAAGCAAATTAAAGGGAATTATTTAAGACTTTTTCTAGTATAAATTTGCCCCTAACGCTTTTTTATAATCATGTTGGCAGTAATGTAACCATTTGTCTTGCAGACAAGTCTGACAACATCATAATTTCAAAAGCTAAAAAGTCTTCCATATTTCTTTCAGCAGGAGAGAAATGTTGGGATTTCCATGTATGTTTTGCCTTTGTAAAAATAGAATTCAGAGTGTGAATCATAGATCATTCTTCACACTCATTAGCATTTTAATGGCTTCTCAATTGTTAACAGATTTGATGTAGCTACTAGAAAGATAAGACTGGGTTGTGATTTACGTCTACACTTTCCAATCCTGTAGTAGTCAGTTATATTACATTTTACTAAGTGTAATGTCAGATCTCTGAAATAATTTTTCAACCCTTTGAAAAAAACAATGATAAAGGAAAATGCCAATATGCCCTTTGTCTTTGCAGAGTGATAGTTCTGATGTGTTATTTTTGCAGAACACAGAACATTTTCCCCACAGAAATAATAATTGCATAATTTGAAAATTAATGTGTTCTGCACACAGAGAAGTTATTGCTGTATTTTTAATGTATGACTCTGCTTCTGTATTTGATTTGGCTTATTGAATAGCAAACACCTTTCTGAACTTGTACAGACCAACTAGGATGTAGCTATTACACTTTGCATACGTTTCAACTTCTCAGAAGCTATCAGCTCCAAAAAGAGCTGTCAAACCCAAAAGCACTGTAGTATTGCATTTAGAAATATTATTAGTGTCAGGAATTATTTGAACTATCCAAATTAAACTACAGAGTACATATCGACAGAACCTGGCTAACTGACTACTACCATCTGAATACAGGCTACCATAACCCCATATGTCATCCATGGCGTGTCCCTCTTCCTTCCCTACCCTTAAAGACAGGGCTGAACCTGAATGTAATACAGATGTTTAGGATATAAACACTGGCAATATGTATTTGATATACCTTTATGTTCTGCTGTGTTAACCCTTGCTTTGAACCAAAGTATTAAAACTTTCTGGACTTGTATATCATCATGCTAGTATTACTTTTCCTATATTGGAGAGGGAAAGGGGAGAGGGGGAGAAATCATTCAGGCAGCTTTTCTCAGAGGGGACATACCTTGAGATGGTATTTGCACAGTGCTGTTAGAAAGTGCCTTGAATGCACTTTTCATCACATGGCAAATTAGATCCTTTCCTGTCAGAAAGTTAGACTCTAAAAATATGAAATGTCTGTGGAAGAGATTTCCAGCTGCCAATAAAAGGCTCACTTTCATGAGGAAAATAATTTAAAATGCTTCTGAGTCATTGTGAAAAATACGAGCCATGACTGTGTCTGCAAAAACCCATTGAGCTGAGGCACTGAAGATGAGAAAAATTGCATTCATACCACTGTGATCATCATCTGCCCATTCAGCGTGGTGCTCTCCAAGAAAAGACAAAGCTAGAGTGACAGCCCAAGGAGCAGCCTGTGCCTTTCTGTGTCACTGCTTGTGCTAACCTCTGGGAATGGGTAGGTAGAGGAGTGTAAGAAAACGCTCCTTGCAGGTTTCTCTTTCTTCTTCCCTTTTCTTCATCCCCAAAGTCTTGATGTAAACTTGCTGTGATAGATGCAGGTGGCTAAAAATAGTGTTGGTTTTGTGTACAATGCTAGCAAGTGAATAATTTTCTGCTGTAGGCAGGATGCCAGGGGACAGCAAAAACCTGATGGTAATGGCAGGTAAGGTACAATGATGAAGTGTGGCTTCCAGCCCACTAAATCAGTGGCAGAGTACTTGGCATATGGGCCAATGCTGCTGTGGCTAGAGAAAAGCCTTAGGGAAATGCTCCCTGCATTTAAAAATTATACTTGAGATATACATGTTTTATACTAGGTGTCTGATAATTTATCCTTGCAGCATAGAAACCCTGCAGTAACAAGCGATAGTTCTTGTTATATTAGTTGTATCAGCTTCTGCCTCCTGGATTTTCAGATTCTCTGCTTCTAGCCAAGAGTATCCCATATATATCTTCCCACAAGTGTAATTGTCTTGGGGCATGAAAGTTTAAAATTACAGTAAATGCTGGACAGAATCTAGGAAGAAACCAGCACAATCAGTTTAGATTTTCCTGGTTGTGCCTCTCGTATCAGCAGCACTACATCAGGAAGTTATTTCATACAATTACAGCAGATGAGACAGCTCTTACGCTTAGAATCGTGCTCTGAGTTTTGGACAAGTTGGAAGTCCATTATAAAGATTCCCATTTTAACACTTTGCTGAGTGTAAATCCTTTTTTTTTCTTTTTTTTTGGCATTCTAATGCTGTAATGAATATTACTAGGAGCAGTTTCTGTCATCTGGAATGAAATACTGATCTTTTGAAGTCAAACAGCAAAATTCCTGTTGCCTTCAGTAGGACAGATTTAACTCCCAGTGCTATGCAAGACTGTAAGTCACCTGCCACTAGCCAGATCCTTCAGCAGTGGGTATTTTTATCAAGTTGACCTCATTTATGAAGTTGTCTCAGCAAGTTTCTTAGAGAAGATGCAACTGGGATAAAGCAGGTGCTTTCCTAATTGGAAAGTGGGGGAGGCTGAGTTTTACAAGAGGTATTTAGTGCTAAATAAGGAATAGAATCATTTCCCTGGGGAGCTTGAAATCTTTTTAAAACTTTTATAGCTTCCTATTTCTTTGCCTCTGGTTCCCACTGCCAGATGGATCATTTTGTGTCCCAGAAGGATGCACTTCTGTATTCTCACCAGGCTTGCCGCACAAGGGACGATGGAGGGTGGAGCCAGGAAGCATGCCTGCTATTTCAGGGGTGGTGGCAGTGATGCTGCTCATGGTGTGCAAAGAGGCAGCACAGAGCAGGGTGTGTTACCCCTCCTGTGCTCAATATTGTTAACTGTATGGCAAAGTGTGTCAGAATTCCTGAACTGAGCAATGGGCTGTGAATTGCATCCTCACTGCAGCAGTATGATTGAAGAGGTGTACATTTTCTACTCAGCATGTTTGTTTCTCTCACCATTGCAAGAAAACCAGATTCAGAAATCTAGATTCATCATCTAGATCCTTTCCTCTAGATGATGGATGCAGTCTATATCCTCACTCTCCTTTATTATGTGAATAGTTCAGACAAATCTTCCCTCCACTTCCCTATTGAAATGTGATATTGTGAACAAAAGGCCTTGTGCCATTGCAAGGGCTAGTATTAGATTGTTCACACTATTAGTTAAAATGAGATTACTATTATACTATCTGCATTCTGTTGTACTCCATTCAAACCTTGTCATTGCCTTTGCCAAATTCAGCATCTTTTGGAGTGTTTCTTTGAACACCATTTATCTGCTCTCAGCCTATTCAAAGACACCTCGCTGCCTGTATTGGCTGCATTTAATTTCTTTCATTTAAACATTGCTGATTTGCTTTATGTCAGATTTCCTGTTCCACATTATTAGTATTTAAACTTGCACCTATTTAAAATCAGATATCAAATTAATCTCACATTGTTCCTTTTCCAAGCATTCCTTACTTGCTAGAATACCCTGGAAATTAGCTAATTTTATCTCATGCCTGACACTGGCAGCCAGATATGAAAGACAACTTCACCAACTGGCAGAGTTCACCATCCAATTTTTAGCCCTGCTGAGCACATGTGGGACTCAAACCAGAAGCCCTGTGGTCTTCTGGGCCCAGATTTGTTGATAGCTGTGAAAGGGAGCTGTGTCCTCTGGCGGAGATCTGAGCTTCTCTTTCTACTTCTCTCCTTGCCATGGCAATGTGCTGCTTGGCACGCCAATAATCCCAGGACTAGTTGACACCCAACTGTCTGCTTGGTACTTGGTCTCCTGGTGTGATTTGACTGAAGTCTAAGGTGTTCTCTAGTCTGTCACAGCAAAGTCCTAACAGTCTGACTGATATCCCTCCAGCAGCCCATTTTGTATATAGCTGGACCTTTACAGCAATGCTTTCAGTTTTTATGTTAATGTTTGCATTTGGTGACATTCACCTGTTGTAGAAGTTACCCTCCATGCTTTGGCTGCATTTAGCAGCTCTGTTAGTGGCAATTCCCCACTGCTGTCCTTCCTCAAATCCTTTTGCAGGATAGGTGAAGATTGCCAAGCATGGCACACCTGGCAGCTCACTCGTGTTCTATGTTTCGTTTCAATTCCCATTCATCTGAGAGAGTACCAGAGAAGTCATGGGAGATTGTCTTTTGGCTGTTAGAGGCAGTTTTGGTGCCATGTGGTTAGGCAGCTGGGCCTTCCTCTCCCCCTGCTCATCTGCATCTTGCTTGAAGTACTTGTAGGGACAAATAAGAGGCCTGGGAAGAGCATGCTGAGATGTAGCTATAGGAAGAAATAGGTACTGAACAAGCCTTATCCTGTTTATTTAAACCAGCTGCAGCCACATGAGCTATCTGCTGGCTGTCCCCCATTTTTGTTATCAGAAGTTGAACTTTTGATTGCAGAAGACAACGGTTACAGTCATAGCACATTACTTACAACATATAACACAGATCACTAAATTTGCATAATCGTACAGGGAGAACACCGTGTATCTTGCTCTGAACAAGATACATTCAGAGAGAACAAAAGTACTCTCATTTGCGTATGAGCATACAGGAGTTATTTCTTCCTCTGATTTTGTCTTTCATTAGTTTCCTTATTAGAGGACTATCTATTCAGTGTAAGGACTTTCTTTTCTGTATATTTTATGGCTCTGTGTTGTGGAGGCGCAAGGAATAGCAATAACCATACAACATAAAGTCACAACACATCATGCACACAGTGTAAAATGCAATTCTTTTATTAAAGGGAGATGAAAGATGGCCAGAGTTAAGTTACTGACCTGGGTCTCAAGAGAGCTAAAAAATTCCCTGCAGTCTGTGTCATCACTCCTCAATATTTTCAGCTCACATATATAAAACAAAAGTACTCATTTCTTTCTGAGTCCCCTAAATATTTAAATTGCAAGCTTTGTATACTGTCTTGTGACATACATATATATATATACCCACATATATACATATATATATACATATATATACTTGGTACTTAGTTCAGCCAGCTACAGTCATATATACATATACATATATACACATATACATATATGCATATATACACATATACATATATACACATATACATATATACATATATACACATATACGTATATACTCATATACATATATACACATATACATATATACATATATATACTTGGTACTTAGTTCAGCCAGCTACAGTCTTTTACAGAGACCCTACATGCTACTGAAATTTAAATTATAGATCAGTAGCTTTGCAATATTTTCTGTCACATTCATCAAAGATCACCCTACCAAGGTTTGGAATGCCATGTGTTGATTAGACAAAATTTTAAATACATGCTTAAAGTGTCATAGACAAAACCCACCAACTCACATGGCTTTTATAAAATATATATACCAAATAAAAAAAAACAAACAAAACTGTAGCCAGTATCTGTCTATATTTGGATTTTTAATATTAGGAGCATTTGGAAGTTGAGCACAGGACTTTGAGCTTTAGTTTATTACAGGTTTATGTGGACCTCTGTTGAGGTTGGCTCATTAATTCTGATATATCTAAACAGCAGTTCTGCTTTTACACACATTTTACATTTTGCTGACCTACATACTTCAAAAATTACAGTACTTTCCAAAATATTGGACTTACTGTTTTCTAAGGGTGAAGCCATATTTCTAAGGGTGAAGCTGCTTTCCTATTTTGCTATGTAGTTTCTGCATCAGGCTTGCCATTACAAATTATTAGAAAACTGTTCATTTTTTCTGTTTAGCTTCAAGTTTAACATAGTCCTTTGAGAACAGTAATGGCAGCTAATGGGACTTGTGAAGAAAGTCTTCTGCTGTTTCAAAGTGCCTGCATAGCAAGGAGCAGAAAGCTAAGATTCCCTTAACCTGTTTATGACCTGACTCCAGATGATATACACTGCTGGAGAGAAGATAATTTGGTGCCCATTATTACCATACAATCCTGCACCTCCTTTGAAGCTGTCAGCTTCAAAATCAACTCCAGTCATGTACGTTCATTTAAAATCTTTGCTGAGCTTTTTATCAAAGCATGACACAGAGCTGCTTCCTAAACACCTTCCCTTTTGCACACCCAAATTAACCACTTTCTCCTCATCTACCCAAAGGGAGAATTACTTCGAGGTCCATACATACATAATAACTGTTGAAACATGGCATAAAGAGAAGGAATATGCTAATCAGATTACTGATTTGCTTCCCTTACAGAGTGTGTAACATTGCTGGCATGTTAATTCAGTTGTAAAGTAAATTATTTAAACCAATAAATCATTAACTTCACATTTTAGTGAAGTATCTCATTAAGATGCAGAAAATGGAAATTAATGCACTTATGAAAGTACAGGACAATGCTCAGGTGGTTTTTGAGGTGATAGGTTTGGCTCCTCCTGTGCCTGAAGTCACAAGAGCACATTCAGGTGTCCTCCAGCCTGGTTCCTTCATCGGCTGACTTTGATATATCTGATACATGGGCATGTTGCTCAGTACTTGGCAGAGAGGCTGGAATACTTGCAAAGGTTTTACAAGCTGTGAGGGAATTTCTTATTTGAAATAATTTCTTTATGGAAGGGCACAGGGGAACATTTTATGACCCTTTGCTTTTTTTATAAGCTCAGCTTTCCCTGTGAATTTAATCTGTCCTCCCTTTCCTATGTCTATGATGAACATGATGTTGCCTGCATGGAGCTATTTCTGCTGAATATTGTTCTATGTCCCGCAGCAGTCCCTTGCTCCTTCAGGCCAGCAATGGCCAAGCACACCTAGAACGCAGTCTTTGATGGCTTGTTATCAGGGAATGTGAGCATTTCTCATTAATAGGTGGCAAAAAACACCCCAACAGAATACTGGGAAAGACTGTGGCAACCTTAACTGTATCTTTACAAGGAAATGATACAATCCTAACATCACCCCGGTAAAGTCCATCCAATGCTTGAGGGAGTCAGAAAGTCACCAATGATGGTGGATGAACCAGCTGGCCAGCAGGTTAGAAGAGCTGATAACATCTCAGGAACAGCAAGAAGGAAATGAAGAGTTTACCCGTTTCTGGATCTATGATTTAATCTTTAAACCAAAGGACAAAGAAGCTGAAGCAGAACAATATGAAAATTAACTAAAGGATCCTTTCAGGCCCTTTTACACTGCCCTTTGGGTTTCTCCTTCATCTGAATAAAGTCACATAGCTAATACATTACCTTCTAGGTAATACAGTAAAATCAGTATATTTCTTTGGCTGGTTTCTTTGTTGTTTGAGAGTAAATAAGAGTCAGGAGGCCAAGGCATTTTCCTGTGAAAGTCAGAGGAAGATGGCATCTCTAAGTATTTGGACTTCTAATTGCAAATCAGCTTAAACATTAGCAAAGCTGAGAGTCATGCAGCAGATTTCCATAGCTTGTATGTAGACTATAGCAACTCTGGCAGCTGAATCAAAAGAAAGCACAGAAGGTTGTCTCTACTGGATGTATTCATAGAATCACAGAATCACAGAACTGTTTGGGTTGGAAAAAACCTTAAAGATCATGTAGTTCCAACACTCCTACTATGGGCAGGAACACCTTTCACTAGACTAGGTTGCTTCAAGCCCCATCCAACCCAGCTCTGAACATTTAATATGAAAGTCTACTGTTAATAGTAGCTGTACATACAGTTAAAGGAGAATTGTCTCTTCATATGAAATCTTGCAAGAGGTGTGGCTGACTTCCTGATTGCTAAAGACAAGGAGGAGAAAACCTATTGTTCATATGTATGTAAAATGTTATGTCCTCAGTGCTACAAGGAGTAAAAAGCAGTGAGATGGATTTCAAAATCCGTCATAACCAGCTTGAAATATTTGAAAGCAAGTTTCATTAATATATATATTCCTGCTGTGTAAAGAGATAACGAAACAAATTTCCACAGAAATATCACAGGACAGTAGCCTTCATGTGTGTGGGATTGCTATGCAACTATTGGTAATAAAACAGTGTTAAAAAATAAAAGATGGTCATATAACACCAGAATTAAAATAATTCACTTAGAATGCTCTGAAAAGTATCTTTGGTATCAGGGAAATGTGTATGTCCTGTTCTGACTATATACCAAACTCTAGGTGAAAACCTGTGCAACAGTTGGATATTATACACAGGGAACTCTGCTACAGACAGTTTTTAAATACAGTTACCAATAGCTTCGAAGTTTTGACATCTTATAAAGAAGTTGCTTTTATAGAAAGCACAACCAGTTAGGCTGACACTATTGAATTGCCTCATAGAGACAACCAAACTGCCCTGAACAGGCAGCTGGATACTCAAATGTCAGTGCATCTACTGTGCCATTCACATCAGTGTGGCACTGCATGTAAGTAAATGTTGTCTTGAATCCAAACTTCCATGACAGCCTTTTGACTATTTGGGTTTTAAAAAGAAACAGTTCTTACCTAAACATTGCATTTTACTACTTCTGTAGGATCACAGGATGTATTTTGATCTGTAAGGACCTGTTACATCTTAGGAAAGTGGCTCCATCCCTGACTTGAATCCTGAACTCCTGAGGTTGCTGTCCTGTTGATACTATCAATCAAGAGCTCCTGGATGTCTTAAGTAAACTCCATATTTCTGAATAGAGTTGCTGCCTATATCTGGGTCATCACTGAGGATCATTTCAGTGAGCCCTGAGCTCTGGCTGCCGTATCATAGATGCCTGGATCGATGGAGTCCATTAGTATCACAGGAAGGAAAGGACCAGCTTTGTGAAAATGTGATGGATTATATGGGAACATATGTGGAGGTTTAAGTTAGAATATAAACTTTAAGCCAATCTGTCCTGTTTACAGATTTGATCTGCCTAAATTACAGTGAGGAAGAAACAAGAATACCATTAAAGTAAAATCCTATAGTATTATGAATAGCAAGCCTACTGAATTTCAGAAACATGTTAGTTGCAGTTAATGTGCAGTGGGTGCTAAAAAAATATTTAAACTATCTTTCAAGGATTTAAATGAAAATTGGCTTCTATAAATACCAATTGGTTTACTTCAATGCATCCAACTGTGACAAAGAAGTAGTAGGAGGGGAAATAAATCAGAAGGAATTAAAATGCATTTGTTCTGAGAAGTGACTACTGATTTCAGTGAAAAACCATGTTGGGTTGAATAAAAGTGGTGAATATTTGCTCATTTATTTAAACTATATTCTTTCCATACATAGGTATCAGTTCCAGTGTTAATGAAATGAATTCAATTAAATCACAACAAAATCGTTTCAATTAGAAGAATTAAACTGACAACAGTAGTGGTAACACCTAAGTGTTTGAAACAAAAAGAATAATCCCAATCAAACTGATAAAATAAGCACCAAATTAAACCCAGGTGCTGGATTGAATATAAATGAATTTAGCACATATCCTGAATGTACAGCTTGTGTGTGTTTCTACTATATAGTATTTAACTAAAAGCAGCAATTAAGATGGTACTTGAGCATGGCTGCAATTGTTAATATATGCGTAGCTGTTCTTTAACAAATCCAGCTAGGAGATGCAGGATTTTGGGACATCTGCACTGGAAAAAGAGAAGTCAAAAATCAAGACATTTAGAGAAGGTCACAATTATTCAGCGAGGCATGTTCATGTAATATTTTCCCATATTATTGTCTTGTTTCTTTTATGTAGTTTTAAACCTGTGCATAGCTTTTCGTGCATTAGGCAGTGGATTTTTGTGTGACCTAATAAAGACTTAACCAAACTATATTGCAGAGCAAATTTAATAGAGGAAGGAGCTGATTCTCTCCGTGACCTTCCTGCTCTCTGTCATCTTCTAGGCTGGAGAAACTACAGCTGTGATTGAGGCCAGGCCACGCTGAGGAGTGCTCTGTGCAAACGGGTACCATCCCGTTGCTACCTGAGTGCGACTTGCTCCAGTTGTTTCCTTGTGGCAGAGTAGAGGAGCTCACGGTAAAGTTCAGGCAGTACACAAACCTCTGGGAAAATTGCTCTTGAATTCAGGAAACCCCATGTTCATCTGTACAGTGTAGGCAGCTCAAAGAGCTGATGTGGACTGTGATTAAATGTATTCTCGTTCTCCAAGCTCAGCTCCATAGCTCTAGAGCTGCATTCCCTAATAAGCTTCCAGTCCCATTTTTCACTGTGGTGGAATTTTTGCAATGGGATTTGTAGATAGCAAAGGAAAACATTAAAAGGGATGCATTTTTCTCAGGCTGGGGAACTTTCCCGTTTTGTTTCAGTATCCATATGTGCTGCATAAAGAAAGGGCCATGGTATCATATTTTGAGGATCAACACATTCTGATTTTGAGAGCTCTCTGTCTTGTCTCAGTGGAGTTCTAAGGTGCATTTTACATGCTTGAGACCATTCCCCCATCCCCTTACCCCCCCAAAAAAAAAGAAAAAAAAATTACCTGATTTTTCTACTCTTATTTTTTAACATACTTCCGATGCTTGGATTTTATTGAGTCTATCCATTCTTCAGCAGATGAGACTGTCAGCGATGCAAAGATATTCATGGGCAATAGTTTCATCTAGTGTACCAGTATAGTAACAATAAGTTTGCAATTTTACCCCAGGCAAGGAAAAGGTCATATAGTTTGCTTTGTAATTTTTTCTGCTACCACCTCCCTTTTTCTAGCTTAGCATCTCCTTGCTTCCACAGCGACAAAATAACTGAGCAGCTATTAGTGAAGTACAAGTGTATGGATTTGAACCAGTGTCCTTCTCATACCAGGAAGAGATGTTGATCTGTTCTATAACGTTTTCCAGATGGCTACACAGAATGTGCTGCTCACATTGGTTCACTAATGATTTTATAATGTATTTTAATCTTGCACAATTGCTTAGATCATTCTTATAGATATATTTCTTAAAAGCCAAATAAATATATCTAGTAGTACCACATCATCTGAACGTAATTGGAGGAAGCCACAGGCTTCTTACCTGCATTAATCAAATGTTGATGAGCTTAATTAATCTCTCAGATCTAAATGGAGAAAGAGTAATGAGAGCTATTTGCTTGAAAGCCAGTATAGCAGGCTTTGAAAATGTAAGAGCTGTCCTGTTTACAGGTAGGGATGTGTAATGATTGGTGTCTTGCTTAAAAACTGTGAAGGAAACACAGTCAAACAATTTTGTCATGGTTTTGTTCCAAAACATAATTTTTCTCCCAAGACAGAACTTGCCTAAAGCTCAGCTGTATACATGAGGGTCCATCACTAATACCTCACAATACTTCAATTCTTCACTAACTTTTTGTCACTTATTTCCTAGGAGAGTAAAAATAAATGCATAATTTTTATTAATATTTTATCAAACGTATACAGACTAAAACAGGTAGAATAATGACAG
Organism: Agapornis roseicollis; assembly: GCA_002631895.1. NCBI lineage: Eukaryota > Metazoa > Chordata > Aves > Psittaciformes > Psittacidae > Agapornis > Agapornis roseicollis. Next base: position 32,366 of record NDXB01005672.1, on the reverse strand, counting down.
GATTCTTAACTACAATCCCATTTGAGGCTGCCCTATTTTGCAATTGCTCTCTTACAATTTAGTTGGCTGAAGTGATGCTTAAATATAAATATCCATCATAGCTGAAATTCAGGTGCAAATAACAAAATACCTTTATAATAGGATTTTATGCTTTAAGTGTAAGGCAGACAAGTGCCCCTTACATTTCTGTCATACTTTGGCGGTAAATCTGACAGACACTGTTATGCAGCTGGCATGTCAAATTCAGGAAAGGGAGCTTTTTAATTTTGTTTTCTTCCCAACAAAGTTGGTAGCTTCCTTGTACTAGTAGATTTGTGAAAATTAAATCCAGGAAGATAATTATTTTATCCAGTCCAGCTAGTCTATTACAAACAATTTGATCTCGTTGACTCTGTTGAGCTCTGTAATTTGTGCTTAGCCAAATTATGCTTTCTAGCTAGGCCTCTATGGTCACTTGGTAGAGATACAAAGACAGGGAACCAACCATTTCCTTTAATAGATTTTTCCAGTGGTTAGTCACCCTCACTGTTGCAAATTTGTGCTTTATTCCTAATTAGAACCTGTCTGGCATCAATTTCTAGCCAGTGGTGTTGTTGGGTGCAGGGGTGGATGTCTTTTAGGTCTCTCATTCTTTTTGTCATATAATTGATTTTTCATGAACAGCACAAAGTAAGGCTAAAATTAGCACAGAAAAGCAATAGGAGACATGTTGGATCAGGAGGCCTTCCTGCAAGATAAGAAGGTAATATTTTATCCTATTTATTATAATGTTTTATTGAGCTTTGCATCAGGTTAGTGGATACTCTTTAACCATGACTTCCTCTGAGGCAGCACATTGTTGAGGCTAATACTGAGAAAATAAATTAATCGTTTGGCCTCTGGCACACTCCACTCTTATTCTCTCCCTAGCTTATTCTCCCATTTGTCAACAGGATGGTAATCGACATGCAATTTCACTATCTCACTGATGGTTCAGATGCACATAATCCAGATCTCTGTTCCACAAATGTGTGCCTGTAAAACTGGTGCCTCTGGACTGCTTTAGGCTTCTCTGCATGTAGGTGCACATCCCTTGTATGTGTTATCTCGTTGTATAGGGATAGGTGTGCGTATGCAGATGCTCTCAGGCACTACATCTTGTTTAGATAATAGCATTAGTTGATAGCAGGAATTGATTTACAAGGTTCCTTGATGTTTTCATTAAATGGATCATTTATGCACTTTATTAATTTTTAAATAGTTGCTCTTTAAGTGTAGTTGTAGCTCTTCCCATATGGAACTAACTGGAGTTTTATTGACCAAAACCCAAAGAATAAAAACGAAACACAATTTCCACCCGTTTTGGTGGTAATTTCGTAACTGATGGTACCCAGTGCATTCCCATACACATAAGAAAACCAAACTGACTGAAAAGTCTCTAAAGTCTTTTTCTGGAGAGAGGTCAATGGGTCTGTAAATTTGTTCATGAAAGATTTCCTGGTCTGGGATGCAGTTTGTGGCCAGAAGGATCTAGTGATAACATCCCAGAATGGGCAAGCACCAGTAACTCGTATTTTGTGCATCCCACATATTGCAGCTTTGGTTCTTCCTGCTTTCCCACACCCAAAGTACGTATTCTGTCAATCTCCAAGTGAAGTCTATTTCTTTCAGCTATTGGATCTGTTCCACTTAGTTTAAATAAACGTCTTAACTCTGGAAATGTTGGCATGTCAGAAAATGGTTTAATTCTGAACCAGAAGAGCATATTTCAACATTTCCTGCAGATCAGAATTAAAGGAAAATCTTCTGGAAAATTTCAGTAGTAGATTTAAAGATTTTTAAAAATACTTTTCTCATTTTTAAATTCTTTACATTATTATGAATGTTGCCTAAATTTAATTGTGCTTTTAATTATCATAGATAATTACTGATACGGATTGCTGCAAGGCATAGAAGTCTATTACTGCGGTTGCACATTTCACAGCAGTCTTGCACATCCTCCTCATGACTGCACCATGTATGTAACTTTGAAGGCTGACTATTCTGAACAGAAGAATGTAAGCAGAAAAGAATCCGTTGCATGTGTTTCAGTGAAGTTAATGTTAACTTTTAAGGACTAGCATGATACAGAGACAATGGCAGACCTTATATCAGCAGGCAGCCCTTTTTTTTTTTTTTTAGTTTGGTGACATGATATTTTCTGTCCTGTGAAAAGATCAGTAGTACTGTGCCCATCTCCATAATAATAATAATAATAATAAAAAAAAAAGGTGGGACGGGCTTTTATTTCCATGGCATCTGCTAACAAAAACTTGATTAAAATATCCATTCTAAAGAACTTTGAATCTGAGCACAACCCTGTTAAGCTTCTCATTTGCCTTGTGTGCCAGAGGGTATTGCTCTATGTGTGGGTGTATGAAAAGAAAAAAGAGTTTTGGTGAAGTGTAGATAGGATGCCAAGTGTCAGTGCTGTCTTGGAAGCACCTTTATTATCAGTGGTAGCTTGTCTGGTCTCAGATAAAGCAAAATCAGTCAAAACATCTTAATAAAAGTATCTGCCTTTCCTCTGCTAAATGTCAGCTTATTGATTTCTTCACTGTGCTGTTACAGTAGCAGAATTTGAAAGGTTTTGAAAACATCCCTTAGAGCCACACAACAATAATTAACAGCAGAGCAAGTGCTGAGCAGCAAGTAGCTGATAATGACAGTCTAATGTTGACTGAATGCGATTAATCATGGATACTGCCCATAGAGCGTTGGATTTATACTCAGTTATTATAAAGCTCTGATGAGGTCCCCTCTTGATCTTTCACAATGTATGTATTACAAGGATCTCTTCACCATAAGCACAAGAAAGCAGAAGGAATGCTTTGAGACTTGCATTTCTTAATGTGCTTACTAAGGCAGTGTCATAGGGAAGCAGGAGCAGTTAATGTCTCTAATCTTTCCAGCAGACAAGACAGCAGGCAATATATATTCACAGTCCCAAAGTGACAAACAAGTGCCAGTATTTTGATACAGGATACCTTTCTTTGTGCAACCTAAAAACAACCGTTCATTGCCCAGCTTTGCTTAGGGTAAGCAACCATGATCAGTGCTATGTGTATACTGGTGGCTTCATAATTCATATAAAATTGTGTTCATTCTTTTTCTTCTCTGTTGTTCCTGCCATCATGTTCCACTTGATCAATCCACTCTAATAGCAGTTTGGCACTTCAGAAGTGACTAGACTCTTAACCCTGAAGGGAGTTCAAAGCAAGTAAAAGGGCAAAAGAGTTTGTCATGTTGCAGTACACTTCCAGTCTGACCTCAAAACTCTTCACGGATTAGTAAAGAGCATTTCAATATTTAGAACTGCACTTCTCCAAACTCAATTCAAAACCAACTCAGTCTCACCTAATCCCCCAAAAAGGAAACAGGAGCAAATAGTGTCTTTTAAATTGAAGTATGTTAGGTATACATTCCTAGTGCTTAAGCAGTTAATGATAAAAAGACCATCCATATCTTCTCCTCTGTGTACAAAAGAAAAGTCTACTCTAACTTCAGAGTCGAATGCAAAGGAATAACACCACTGATAGTCAAGGCATCTGGCTGATGCTCACTGGGAGGCTGACCAAAAGTCTTAAACACATTCTTCTTTCACTTACTATGGGAAATGAAATATGCTGCTTGAATCTTACTGCTCCTTGTTGGTCACCAGCAAGTTCAAGAGTGAAAGCCTGCTGATAAAAGCAAATCATCTTCAAATGCTTAGAAGATAATAGAAGGTAAGAGTGAATAATGGCTGTTGATATACGTGAAAGGGTTCTTTGGGAATTACTCTGAAGGTTTCTTGAAACTCTGTTGGTGCCAAAGCTACAGAGTCAGATCCCTTTCTTGTTGCTATCATCCACCCTTTTTTAGAGTTCACAGTTAGCCCGTGGAACATATGGACAGGAAATGTTACCTAAGATGAAGGCTTAATGACATTCAGTACCTGACTTGATATCCAGCAAAAGCTGAAAACCTCCACTCATTCCATACCTGACCAGATAGTCCAGCAAAAGCTGAAAACTTCCACTGAAGGAATGTGGTTTTTACTGATTTTGGAGGACATGAAATGAGTGCTCTTAAACTGGAAAAGGTGCAAGTTTCTGGGTTCAAAAAGCAGTATTAAACTGTGGGAATGGGAAGGAAAAATCCCATGTGGCCAGACTGTTCCTCAGCTGAATTTCCTTAGAACTGGAGTATATGGTCTAAACAGTTGTTTTCGAGAGGATATTACGATATGTAAGTTTTGTCTGACTTTCTGACATAACTCCTATGTCCTGAAGGTATTTCATAAGAAAAGTAAAAAAAAAAAAAAAAAAA
>NDXB01005672.1:2007-27967 GCA_002631895.1 Agapornis roseicollis | reverse complement strand
AAAAACACCCAATTCAAAAAAGTTTTAAAAAAAAAAAAAAAAAAAAAAAAAAAAAAAAAAACAACCCTCCAAAACTAGAAATGTGATACAAAATATCTCACTTTCTCTGTAAAGATCACTGGGTTGGGTTTCTTTTCATTGTCATCTCTCTTTTAAGCCATTCCTCTGTAGTGTTTTAGAGAGTGATAGATGGACATAGCATTCCTAATACCTTAAGTGAAGTGTGATTCCCTTTTGTGCCTGATTTCCACAGCTAAATAGAAAAATGCAACTCACTGGAAATCTGATTTTCAGAGAAGACATAAAATATCAGAGCATGGGTGGTAATTAGAAAGTCTGCATAACTTTCCATATCAGTAGAAAGTCATTACTCCAAGATCTTAATCATCTTGTGTTCATGAGTTTTCAGTAATCCTGCATATTCCAATGGATTTCTTTTAATAATATCTTCCTGATTAGAATACTCTTTTTGCAAGGACATAAAAAAGAGGAAATAGTTTGTAGGGAAAATACCACATGACAATAAATGAAGAAGCAGAATAACAAAAGAAATCCCAACAATCAGTGGAGAAGACTGCTTGACTTGGTTGTCTTTATGGAATTGTCTCTGCAGGTTCATTTTCTGCCTTTAAGTGAAACAGACACAAATGTTCTAGATAGGCATCTGGGAAACCACAAAATGATTATTTTGTTCTCCCAGAAAAAATAATATTTTGAAAAATCCTCTGTGCCTCAGAAAATAAATAAATTCTAATAAGCAAAACCAATAGAAGTGAGCAAAATAGTTGATCATTGTGTTTTGAGTAAGGGGGAAAATTCCAATATGCCAGAAATTTCTTTTCGTTTAGTGATGGTATTTGTCACGTGTCATTCTAGTCTCATTAAAGTAGAAGCCACAGATACCTGGCAGCTGAAATGATCTTTTTCTTTCCTGTCACCTGCCGGTTTCTGTTTTGGGTTTTTAACTAAAGCTGTAATTCAGTGCAACACTCCTGAAAACAGATACTATCCAGACATATTTTATTTCATGTGTTTCTTTTTGATTTTATCCTAACTGGACTGAAGTCTGTTAGTGCTACCATTGTTGTTAGTGGAAGCACTAATGAAGGGTTTTATTGGATCAAATGTCTATCTACCTAACATGAGCATAGGATTAATAATTTTGCCTTTTGATTTGCATATCAAAAAAGTATAAAAAGACAACTGCTTGTTCAAGACAAGGAGTTACAAAGTATCAGTAGCATAATAGTGATGCAGTCTGTTTATTTTCTGCCTTATCACTTATTACCACTGATTCTGGTAATTACTTCTCCCTGTCACAGAGCAAATGCCAGGCAAGCAGCAGAATTTCACATCATTCTCTGCTAACGCTAGAAACATCATCTGCTTACTTGTATGAAAGTGGCTGCCATGAGTCTGAATTAATGACTATGTATGTGTGCTATATTCATGATGGACATTAAGTCTTCCAGGTATAATTTTCTGTAAAGAAAAGTCATTTTATTTCCAGCTGAATAGGCACTCTGTCATACTACCCAAGTCAAACAAAGTTATTATTTGGCTATTTGCCAAGTTGTACAGTACAGAAAGGTCATATTTTTAATAGCTTTGTACGCCATGGTAATCAAATTTGTAAGCCTGGAGAAATAAACTACTTGAATATATCACTGTTCTTTGTGCATGTTTAACCACTGGTGTTCTTTTCATATGGTACCGTTCCTCCATGCTTCGACAGCAAAGCAGCCTGGGTTTTACTTTTACCTTGGTTATTAGCTTTGTACAGTCAGGTATAATGTGCTGTTCATCTAAGACCAGGACTAGCTAATTTGAACTATTTCTTGCAAAATACCAGGTTTGAGGGCTAAACTAAAAGATATTGTTCTTGGTCAGGTGTCTGCTGATAGACAAACAAGGTTACATTATTGTAAACTTGGGTGCACATAAGTGTTAATAAGTTGCTTGAATCAACAATAATTAGAAAGAACACCTGCTTTTAAAAGTCATTTTTCTTCTGGTTGACTGGGCATCGCATTTGCAGGAAATGGATGCTGACTACATGCAAATGAGATTTCTAAGGTTTTCTTGTGTTTCATTTGAAAAATAATCATGCCCTGTTGTGCATCAGGAACAATCCAGCTCAGTTACTGTTCAGCAGCACCTGTGTGTCAAAAAAAAAGAGCTGTGAAACTTTGAAAAGTCCAGAGGAAAAGAGAAAATTTTGCATCAGCACTTGAGCTATCTATCTTCTTAAACATTAGATTAACCTGAGGTTTTTGTGATTTTATAATAGCAGTTGTTATGAATTGGCTTAGAGTCAAGGTACAATCTGACTGGTGAGAGGAGATGAAGTATTAACCTGTAACACAATGGCTGGGAATTGGGTCTGCCAGACAGGACTGTTAATGCAATGTATATTGATAGCTTCTTGATTATGAGCTTTTTGTCTGTCTCAGAATAGCTGAGGCTAGTTGCAGTAGCCACACAGCTTTGGTAATGCTACCTTTCTTGCTCATTGCTTTCACTGACCTTACTTTTTGTTTCTTGATTTTTACCTTGCATGCAATTTAATGGTCAGTTTAAAGTCTACAACTTTCGGCCACGCTTCTTGATGACTACAATGCGAGACTTGGATCCTAACCATCATTTTAAATAGTCTTTCTTATGTTAAATTACTAAAGATGGTACTATATATCACTTAGTATTTAGTCAGAAGACCTAAGCAATATTGTCATGGAGACAGAAATTTTCCTCACCTGTTACAGATTTCATTGCTACAGACCACTGCTAGAACTGGGCTTTATGTTTTGCCTATACAACATATGCTACAAAATTTGAATCCAATTTACCTAAAAATGTTAAGTTATAACATTGTTAAATTATGAAATTCTGTATTCAAAATCAAAGTGGTCTTCATTGGATTTAGCTTAATTCACTTTGGGAATCTCCATATAGAAATACAATGCATTTTAATTAGTCAAGTAAAAAGCTTATTAAATGTAATTATGTTACCTACCTGAACATCGCTTGTATTGTCCTCTGTCTGTAACATTCTCTGATAAAAAGCTCTATTTTGTCAAACCAGGGCTTCTTGTAAGCATTAGAAAAATAGCAGCATGTTTTACCTCTGTTGAATTGTGCTTGCCTTGTGCCTGGGTTTCATCATAAAATGTTGTAGCACTCAGGACTCACCTCTAAAAGATGCACATTGCCATGCACTCCAGCATGATCTAGGCCCTTTCCTACAACTGCTTTCACACAGCAGGAAGCCCTAACCCAGTAGAGCACACTGTTCCAGCTAAGCATAAGCCTGTCAGCTTTCAAGTGCAAAGAGTTGGGGGCCCTGCTTTGCATTTTGAGGAAATAGGTCACAGAAGCAATGGTTGTTGTGAAGTGAGCCTGCATAACTTAGGAAATCATCATTTGTGGACAATTAAAAGGATGTTTCAATATATTTGACAAAAGCTCTTCAGAAGTAGAGTATTTGTGCATGCATTGAGAAATGAGGAAAATGTAGCATGTTTTGATTTTTTATGCTTTTTTTTCCCTTTAACCCCCCAGTTTGTAGCAATCTTTTCTTCCAGTTACCATTTTTTCTTGCCTACTGGAACTTCTTAAATACAGACCAAAAATCAGTGCTTTTGGTTTGGAGGATTTTTTTCCCTTTCTTTCAAAAGAATTTGTTCCTCTGCCAACTTACTTTAAGGTAAATTTCAGTTTCAGCTAATTATCAACAAGTAGGATGTGTCATCACGTAAAAAATAGGATTTAACTAAACAGAAATGTCAGCAGATTCTTGATATTTTAAATCAGGCATCACAAAGTTTCAACACGCATGAAGTGGTGTCATAAGCATAAGTACATTTAAAGTTGTGTGACTTCCTGTTGCCATATTTGTAATAAGGTCACCATCATCTTGATGACCAGCTATTGAGCGTTAAAAATCATTATCTTGAGATGCAGTTGCAAATATTTACAAGATGAGATATTTTTTCCTGAAGATAAATTTAAACTTGCACAACTTTGTTCCAACAAGAGGTACTTCAGGACTGGATTGAAATCTTTGAAGAAGTAAGTCTTTTTTCAATTAAGGAAGGAGCAAGACACTTTCTTTTGCTTTTAGCAGACTGAATTAGGTCTCTGAGTGAAGAGCTGAACTGACAATAGTGATTTTAAATGCTTCCTGTGTTTTGTACTGAGGGCTCCAGGTTGTGACTGCTCTGCAAGACACAGTGGTTGTATACAGCCAAACAAACAGCCCGTGACACTGACACATGGCTGTTATGCCAGCTCCATTGTGGATGAGGTGATTGATTGCAATCCACTGACAAGGGATATTCTAGATACACTCAGTGTGTAGCTGCAGCCAGGCAAGCAAACAAAAAAACAAAAGTAGCTTCAAAAATTCCCACTTTTTAAAAACAGAGACACTGGTTAAGCTCTGACTGTGATCAACATTTGATACACCCATCTTTGGGAGCAAATCTTGTGAAGACAAGTGTTGGAATATCTTATTTTTTCATGTGTCCTGGTGTTTGTCTCCAAAGATGTCTGTGAATCTGTTCCTTATGGACCTGCATACCACACCTGCAAATGTTACATGATGTCTTTGAGTTTCCCCCTTGTTTTGGGCATGCTATTTCTTATCTCCTTGGACTAGCACTACAGGACAGGAATGAAACATAACCAGCAAAGAGGCATTTTGCACACTGGTGGTGGTACAGTCCCAGTAAAATCAGTCAAGCAATTGGACTGAAATGGCAATAGCATGATGAACCCAGTTTTAGTGCCTCCCAGCAAAAGCCTCTGGCATCCTATGGAAGGCCATGTGAAACTTGAAGCCTGTGTGACAGCATATCTTTTCTTCATATTCCCTTTAAAGTTAACCAAGGGATGTATCACTGGAAATGCAGGTTGATTTTCTGTGAAAATATCAGTTAAGCTTTAAAGGAAATATTCAATGAGCATAAAATTCACAAATGCATTAAACTATAACTTTGTATGATATGAAAAGGAATCTAGTATTGCATTTTCCTGCGTCTTACAAACCCTGCCTCATTAAGGGTGGTTCCAAGGAACCAATTGTGGAGAATTGAAAAACAAGAGGTTTGAGTACAGGAAATTTAGAGGGTAAACACAGAGACAAATAAGCAGGAAAATCTGCTGCAGATCTCCACAAGATAGAAAAACTGGCAGATTTGTGTTCATTACATGACAAGAATCCATGGCATGGGCGGTGCCCACCCAGAATTGGTGAAATCAGGATGAAGACCTAAACCATAGGTTTTCCAAAGCCACTGGAGAGGATGGATATGTGCTCAACCCTCTAAAACTGCTGCACAGCCCTTGATCTTAATAGTGTTACTTTTTCTCTTGTTTAATACAGTCTGCAGTCACTGAGACAGAAACAGCTTGCCGAGATGTGAAAGGGCAGTGACCAAAGTCAGCCTCCCCACTACCCTTCCTTTTTCTTACCTTTCCCCTGGGCCAGATGGAAAAGAATAAAGCCAAAAGCTTAACTCATATTAAAGAAGTAGCACATATGACTTTCCAATATTGCAGATGAATTTCAGGCACATTCTTTGCTATATATAGTGCTGAACGCATTCTTGATGGCTTGTGCTGCTGTGGGTGGCTCTCTTCAGGGGTATCCAACCAAAAGCAATACTGAGTTAAGGCAAGGTAGATGTGAAGGAGAAGAGGTGGTGCAGGATACAGATATATATTGAAAGGCATATATGCAACTAATTTCCATGATGCATAATCCATAGTCCCAGACTAATACTAAACACTGAGGTCAAATCCATTTCTAATGTATGCTACAGAACTGCATTAAAGTCTCTGTGAACAGAAAGAGATGGTGGTGTCTAATGTCAGGAACAACTCTGCTCCTACCCATACTGAGGGGGGCAGAGTTTACAGTACCAAGCAGCTATGCAGCTAATTGATTGCCTGGAGAAGTCTATTAGACTGTGTGATAGTGCAAGTGATGTATATCCAAACTGAAAGAGATTAATGATTTTGTAATTGTCATCATTTGTACAGCTAAAGAAGTAAGTTGTTCTGTAAAGAGCATTGAGCAACACTGGGTATCCCATGTATGCATTTCATAAGGGCACAGATTCCAGCTCAGGCAAAATATGAGTGTAAGATGCAGGAATGAACTGTCATATTCCGAAGTAAACAAAGGAAAATATAACTTTTGCTCTTATCAAGGACCAGGTTGCTGCTGTTGTGAACATGCTGCTTCTGCTTGTTCAAATCACATGAGGTATTGCTGATACAAGAGCTATTTGGGAAGGAAGTATTCATGTTTACAGGCATCTGAGAAGTATAGTGAATCACAAAATGGAAAGTATAGGATAGAGGAAGGATTGGGGGGAGATGGGGCATAGTCTCTTTTGCTTGGTTTCAGTTGCTTTTGTACTTAAATATTTGTATTACAACACTGAGACAGCAAATGGTTAACAGCCAAAGACAAAACCCACTGTGACCGTCAGGTCTCTGTGCAATCATCAACAGAACTAGCTATTCTAGCCAATTTAATAGCTTGAAAATGAACTCATTAGTGGTCTTTTATCAGTGGAAAAAAGTCTATTAAATCCGGATGTGTGAAGAAGCAGTACAGAGGCTCATTTCCATCCCACTTGTGACCTGAACAAATCAGAGAAATGCTTTTCAAGGAACAGGGTCAGGCTTGACTGCAATAAGGTATTTTCTACACACAGCACCCAACTTGTATTTTTCCTTCAAGTTTCTGATGCAGTTGATTTTAATTTACAGCCTATTTGTTGCTCCCCACATCTCTCTTGCCTCCTTCCCAGTACCACTGTCATCCATAAACATGTGGGCTGTTTATAAAGAGAAGATGTACTACAGTCTGTTGGATTTCTTGATATACCTGCCAGTGATAGCCTTCTGAGAGCTCTGGACTCCACTGCTCCCTGACCAAGGCAGTAAGAAAAGATTCAGATCCTCATCTGGAAGCTAAGGACCACAGCAGAATTATGCTGATTTACATCATCTTGGGATCTAAACAGGGCTATGGGCAGAGGCCCCTTTGAAAGAACAGAAAGCCAAATGTGAAGTGTTTGACATGTACTTATCTCCAAAAAGGCAAAAGCATTCTTTATATCAGTATATTGATATTGCTGTGGGATTATGTCTTATAAAAGAAAAAAGCTGTTTCTATATTTTTTGTTTCTGACATGATGCACAATGTTGAGTGAACTAACATTCATATAGAATGAGAGTAAACCACACTTTTCCATCAGAAGGTGGTGGGATAATGCTGTCAGGCAGCTGCCTGCCTTTTGGCAGCAGTCCATGGTGAGTTTTAAATATTCAGCCTCTTGAGGAGACAAACATTTAAGGACTGCTGTTGACAGAAATATTCAAAAACCATCTCATGTCTTGGTAGGAATGAGTTAATTATAGGACTAACTCTGAAACGAACTGCTTCATACACTTCTGAAACACTACATTTCCACAAGGAATGTATGCTATCACTACATACATAGCAAAATAACACCCATCTTCAACACTGTATGAGAGAGGCTGTTTCCCTTTTCGCCTGCATCTGTTTGGTCAGAAGTTAAACTTGTAATGGAATTAATTTTTTTTTTTCTAATTTAATTCCAGGCATTTTATGCACATGTATTTAAACTTACATTACTTAATAATATACTAGGATTACTTAATGGCCTCTCATCCTGCCCTGAAACATAACCCTATTATTCCAGTCTTAGCTCTTTTATGAATAGAAAATCCCAGCTATGGTAAATTTCTTTGAAATAAAATGATGCTGGGATTTTACAGTGAGTCTGTGGGCTAGTTTGAGACCACCAAACTCATTTACTGTTGTCTGTTAAGCCAGGCATGAATCACAGTTCTCTGGGGTGAAAATTTGCTTTATTAACCCCCTGGGTCACCCAGCTACCAAGGCAACGGCTTTCTGCAATGAGTTACTCCATAACTAAAGCATCAGCCACATGAATCAAATCCCTTGATTAGAACAGAGGCTGGTAAACCTCAGACCAGCCACATAAATACTTCCCAGAAGTTTGTTTAGCTCTTAACAGAAGCTGTTCTCCTTCACTTGCTTTCAAAGGAGAAAAATTGAAAATTGGTCCCCAGCCTGCCTTGCCAGCCCTGAGCTGGCCTGATAACTTGATTCACATGGTCCCAGCCTCCCAGCACACCACAGCAATTCTCCTGTCATTGCCTGGCATGCTCCTTCCTACATACTTCTGTCCTGGGGGATGCCCATCATTCCAGAAGGTCTGGACATGCTATTAGGTTGTCTTGTAGATGCTTGAAGGTTTTTTAAAAGCCTAACTTACACTTTATTGTGGATTGAAAGAGGAAGCACTACATACTGTATCCCATGCAGTCCTAACTTAAATAAATTTGGAATTAAGACCGAGTATTTATTTAATATATTAAGGTAAGCAGAAATCTCATTTACCAGGAGAAAGGTCCCACCTTTTTAGATCTTCTGAAGTCTGGGTTAATTGCTGTGTCTCACTCAAAGACATTAAAAATGTGATAGAATTAAAAGAATATGGCAATTAATTTTTACAGGAAAATTTTATGGAATAAATAAGTGTCTGTCTGATTTAATGTGTTAAGAGTTGTATCCCTGTGTTTCAATAGATGTCCTGAAGTGCAGCCAGGCTGCAGTGGAGCACTCTTAGGCAAGTACCATTATTAAAGAGAAATTGCTCAATCTGCTTTCTTGCTGAAGCTTTTGATGCACTGTAAATTTGTTTGCAAAATTCCACTGTGCATTGCTTAACACACCTATAGACTGGCAGATGTGTGCATTTCTTGCTGAGAAGTAATTTTATGTTATCTGAAGTGCCATTCTTATGTTTCAAAGTCCTTCTCCACACATCACTGGGAATGTTAAACTCTCACAAAGCAAGGGAAGAAAGCCATTTAAACAACATGCATGCAGATACCATGCTGGCTTTTATTCTTTGTTCTCAGAAAGTATGTACTGTACAAGAAAACATGGTCACCTATCCGCTTACTGGAGAAACTGTCATTCGTGATTCATTTATACAGGGTACTTAAGATGCCTTGAGCAAACTAAAATATTTTTAAAGGAAAATTAATCTAGTTTGACTGGAGAAAACTAGTTTGGTATTTTTCTAGAAGTGTAACACATTTATTAAAGAAAGAGGACATGCTGCTTTTGTAAGCCTAATCAGGAAGACTGTTAATAAAATCCTTAGCTGTACTTTCACCTCCCCATGTTGGGAGGATGGCAGCACAACCAGCAACCAAGCACTTTCCAAAAGTGGAGCAGTAGATGCTCCTGGGCAACACTGTGCCAGATGGAAGGTGATGTCCTATGCTGCTGGCAAGCAGAGGCCCTCTCATCTTTGCCCTCTGGTGAGAGGGAGGCATAAGCCACCCAACCCTTATGATGGCAAGGCCGCTGTACTGGCTTTGAATGTCTCCCTGTAAAGCAATTGTGAAGTGAAGGAGGTAGTCCTGCTCAAGAGTAGTTATAGGCTGGCAGGGCTATGATTACGGAGAGGCTGAAAGGCTCAGGAGTGAGTTAGTTTCCCATAATAACTCCATAGGAAGTTACCTGCTGGCCCTGCCTGAACTAGGCATGTTGAGCAGATACCTTGAAGGGCAGAGTTTAACCTCTTTGAAAAAAAATCGCTGAAGAAATATGTGTTGGCTGAGAATGACTTCTCAGTCTTGTCTTCTTTTCTTCTTGCATCTCAGGGAGCCCTGTTCCTGTGGCTTTTTGTGCTGAAGGATTTTTGCTTTATTGCTCTGTGAATAGAGACTTAAAGGAGTGATTTTTCTAGGGACACTAGTGAAAGTACTTCGTAGAAATTAACATACTATTTTGTATATAACTCATCAGCTTATTCCTTTTTGGAAGAGCAGAAACCCAGAACTGACAAACATGTTGTTTCTTTGGTTCTTATGATATACACTGCTCTCTGTCAGCTTGGTGGCAATGTCAGTGTGCTATTCCCCAAAATAAGAGCTGAGGCTAATTAATGGGTAATATGTCAACATAACGACCCTTCTTTATGTGACTGGATACTTTCAAGAATGCTGCAGAAGACTTTCTAATTATTTTTTTTGGGTGATATTTAATCATGTTGGTTTATAACAGTAATATCACTACTTGTAAAGGGTTTTTTTTTTTTTTACAATTTTAAAAGCACACAGATATTTAAGATCTAATTTCTGTCATCTGTATTTACAGAAAAGATTTGGACTTTAGTCCTTACAATATATTCTAAGGAAAAGTGAGAGTATTAATTTTGAAATTGCAAATGTAAGTAGAAAAAACTTTAAACCCCAAGATGTATGTTTTGATAGCTTACATGAAAGTTCTGTAAACCTGTTGATGAGGGAAAGGTTCTTTTTTCTTATGAAAAGAAGCTAGATCCTATACTGATTGTAAATAAAGCTATTTAGAAGAAAGGTGAACAGGCTGCAGTGTTTGTTTAGAGACTTTATAAATATATTCCAAAAATTCTACCCTGGCATCAATGAAGAAATAATTTCTGGAAAATATTGAGGCAAAAGCTTTTTTAGAAAAATAAGGGAGTTTGTCTCTTACTCATTTAAAAAAAAATAAATCTGGACTATATATATATATATAGCATCTCTTAATTTTCCTCATAGATTTACAAATCCCCTGCCATCGAGCATCATGTGGATATTTAGAGTTAGACATTGCGACATAGCTAAGGTACTTATTTTGGTAACTCACACTAAAAATACATTATGTAAATCCTCCCAGAAATCCGGGACAGTACTTACCTTGCAATGTTATTTTCTTTATAAACATAAGTGGTCTGTTTATACCGACATAGCTTCACTGTCACACAGGTTGCGCAGGTTGTACACCACCTGTTGTGCATGTTAATGTGTGTTAGATCACAGCAGGACAACAATGCATATTTTTTAGACAAAAGTGTTTCTGGGTTCTGATTTGAATCCTCTAAGATACCTGTGTTTATACATCATAGCCTTAAGAGCATTAATATCTTAAAGAAACACATTGTAGACATAGGCTGATGTGGTCATCCTGAAGGTCAAATCTTAATGGTTACTGACTTTGAATGAAACCTAGCATTATTTTAATGTGCTTATAATTACATAAGTGTGTTTATAATTTATTGTAATATTAGAATCTCATTATTGTAGTAATGCCAAGTACATTAGTTTTAAATACGTATTCTCTGTTCCCTGTTCTGACCAACTGGCTGTTCTCTGTGCAGTTCAGGGTGTGCTTAAGAAAATTTACCTTTTGTTTTGCTTTGATGGGGAGTGAGCAGAAAGCATTATTCTGTCTGATGAGCTGGGATTGAACTGTTGCATAACTCCCCAAACAATGGTGAATTCCATCTCATTGTGAGAAAAAAAAAAATAATGCATCTCATTAGTTCTCTGCTGTCATTTCCTGCAAGTTATCAGCTTTAAAGCGCTCCTTTGAAAAGTCAAAGAGCTGATTTTAAAATAGGAAGAAATTATCTCAGAACTTTTGAAGAATATTGGCACTTTTCCTTTAACAAATTAGAAGCTGAAGGAAGACAATTGAAAAAAAGTGTCTTGTCTCACCTCCCTGCTCCATCAAAACGCTGTTCTTTAGGCAAGATCTTTCAGGGATATGCTGTCTCCCGACTGTCATCACACCATAGAGAAGCACCTATGAAAAGCTGAGAAAAGGAATGCTATACCACCGGTCTGCAGACTTCTGTAAGTATTAATATGGTCATGTAAAGATTCCTAAATAAATTATAATGATACATAAAAGATGACAGTAGACTCTGATAATGACTTACATTTCTGGGACCCCAATGTCAATGTTCAGACTGATGAATGTCTGTTATAGACAGACACAGAAAATATAGTAGCTGTGGCTCTTGTGCTGTACCTGTCTAATAAGACCAAGCTTTGGAAAAGTCAGTGCATGATTATTTTGATTTAAAGGAAAGAGAGGTCATATTTTTCCTATATAGAATTGTGTCTTATAGAAGGACATATTATGTAATGCTGGCTGTGTATGAGGACCAAAAGAGTCTTAAAATAGTATTGATTTAATCTGTTGAGTAGGGCTTTTGTCACAGTCTTTTATTAATTGGAGTGGTCACTACAGCACAGAATGTCCTTCTCATTCCTGAAAATTATTTTGGCATAATGGGTTCACTCTGACTTCACCCTACTTGTTTATATCCACTGACTTTTTATAGCCACTGTGAGGCCAGGTAGCAGAGTCTGAAAGGTGAGATACCCAGCTCACAAATGTACATCACTATTCTAGAGGAATGCACAAAGTACAAATGCTGAAGCGTATATCTGTGCGACAGTAAATTATTCAGGCTTCATTTGAGCTGCATCTTTTAGCATCACAGTAAGAAACACACCTGGGAGCACCCGTCTCAGAGATGCTGCTGCAGCTGGTGGCCAAGAACAGGGGGAACGCACAGCACAGGCTTGAGCAAACCCAGCATCTCCTAAAATAATACTGTAACCATGATTCTGGGTTTTTTGTATCCTATACTCTTTTCCCCATAGCAATGTGGGACACAGCTTTCAGCTGACTAAGCCCATTCAAATCTCTTCTATTCATTTCTATTGTGCTTTGCATTTCTCTTCTGTTTCCTACCAGAAGATGTAATGAAAACTGTCTAGAGGACTAATATAACGTAATATAAATAAAATTAACAGTGAATAGAAACCCAACACCAGTTTGTATGGTGCAAGAACTGATGTGGTATGATTCACTTTGTATCAGGCCTTAGCTCCATTTATTTGTTTTCCTGTTCAGTTAACTTTTAACAAGAGGGAACTCTTTGAACAAAACCCTTGTTCATTCATTTTAGTACTTTTATTTGTCTCCTGATGCCTGCTGTGGATAGGAAGCCTAAAGATATTTCATTAATGAAGCATGTGAAAATGAACCAAGTGGACAACATAAGCTGCTAATTAATTTTCATGGTTTTTTCATTGTCAGGGTTGTCAAAAATAGTTTGGACAGATTAAAAACACATTTTAACCTTAACCCAAATGTTAACCAAATGAATTGGTATAATTGCATAAACCCACTGATTTCAGATCAAGTTTACTGTATATTGGCTATTCTTTCCAGAGCTGCCTTGGTGCAATTGTCATGGGTTTCATCTGCTTTATGGGTCTATTCCTGTAAGTGATAGATGTCCTCCACTCAAAGTTAATTGAGTACAAGTCAAAGTCACCCACCATAAGCAGAATTTAGCTGCTAATCCCAGTCCCTGTGATCATGTGTTTTCTTAGTCACTGTATATTTCACTCCTTTGCCTGGATTCCAGTTTCAGAAAACTCTCCCTCTACTTCTCCTCCTGTCCTGCCTCCTGAGTGACACAAAGTGTCTCAGCATCTGATTTCTCTCCACTGCACACCTCTTTTAGAGTACTGATCAGACTTTCAGATCTTCCCTTGCCTAAAAACTGTTCCAATTGGCTACTGTTTTCAGACACTTGCATGTAAGTAAGATTCTGGTTTTAGTTGATATCTACTGGTGTATTGTATTTTCCTTGAAAAAAATGCTTTGGTATGGGTCTCTATTGCCCCCTTACTATAGATTACTATTTAATGAGCTTTAATAAGCTTAGATGCTGAGATAGGTGGATTCTGCTTCCTACATTTAATATAATGTGTTGCCATGGAGATAAGTTCTTCTCTAACAAGTGACAAATAAGCCAAAGAACACTTTGCCAAAATAGTTCAAAGACTGGAAATGTGACATTAAAAAAATCTTTTTGCCACTGAGCTAAATTATTTATTTTGATGCTCTTTTTCCTGTTCTATTTTATTTCTTCTCTCTGAAACCAACTTTAACATCCTCACTCCTGCTTTACAGGACTGACAGGCATGTACCTTTGGAGCCTATCCCAGTTCTGCCCCATGAACTGGATAATGTCACTCAGTGATGGAACTGGCATTTGTCTCCCCTGTCTTGCTTTCTGCTCCCTTGTTGGCAAAGACTTAAAGGCTTTTCTTCATCAGAGATCGATCACTTGGGTTTTTCGTGATCCCACATCTAGCAGTTCACTATGCAGAACTGCAGGAATTGTATCAATTGGGATAACTCACAAGCTCATCTCCTTCTGGGGCTTACAGCCTCATTATTTTACATCATCCTTGGTACTCCTTTGAAGCTCTTTGCCATTGTGTGAGTAACTCTACTGGATTAGCAACTTAGGGTTTTGTTGTTGAGGTTTGCTGGTTTAATTGATTAGATGGATTGAATAATCCATTTATAATCTCCACCTGTCAGAGCAGAGCTAGACAACTGCCACCTCTGTGTGTTGGGACACTGAAGCTCTGGTTTCAAAGATATTCTCCTTTGCCTTGCTAAAACCCTTGAGAGCACTACTATTGATTTGACCCCTCACATGGCAATGAGGGCTAGGCACTCAGAAAGCACAAGACAACATAGCTTTCTCAGCAGTGAAAATAGCATGAATAGTGGGAGTAGCACATGGAGCTTCCCTGGAGAAACTATGTTGACTCTGAATGCTTTCAATTGACCACTGAGTCCCATAATAAAAGATAAATTTTCTGACATTGTAATTAATTTTTGCTTTGCAAAAGGCTATGCCTTACTGCACCAACCACTATGCTGGCTTGTGTCATCCATCCTTGGTATATTCACAGCAGCACAACTTACTTGTTTCTAAGAGGACTGACTGAATTTCTCCTTATTTGCATGAGTAGATAACCTGTTCTTTCAGTTCAACAACAGCAATCAATATTACTAATAAGGTTTCATTTTTTCTGTTTTGAAGTCATAATTTTAAGACAGCAGAATTGATTTTTTAGAAACTTGGTTCTAAATGAGCATTTTCTGCTCATTTAAAGAAACTCTTCTTCTGTCCATCTAGGTATCACAAAGCTTCTGTGAAGTGTTATTAGTGTTTAAGAAGCATCAGGTATCTGTCAAGAGCTTTACTGCTAGCAAACTACAGGTATTTATTTCAAATCTGTGCACACTGTGTATTTTAGTATTCTCTCTGAGCTAAGGAAGTGATCTGGTAACTAATTACCTGCACAACTTCATAGAAGTCACTTTTGCCAGCAGCAGCACATATTCAGTGAATATTCAGTGTATCTATGCTGAAGGACTGTAATTCAGCAAGAAACATATACAGACCAGACTGGAGCAAATGCAAGTCTTAATGAAGCCAAGATGTACAGCATGCACTTTTCCCCTGTGCTTACAGTCAGCAAACTTAAGTCATGGTAAGATTGAAGCTTGTGTTTTCTGTATTTTCTATAAAGAAAGAGAGGACTTACATAATCAAAGTCTATTGAGAAAATGTGTAGTTCATGTAAAAAAATCATACATCAAAAAAGTGAGGCAAACTTTTCACCTCAGAAATGCAGGTGGAGTTCAGGGCAGAGATGTACAGATCCAGGCTTACTTGGACGAGAAGTGGCTGTTTGGCCAGGTGTTCAACATAAGTTGCAAGTGAGCTGAGACTTTCTTGTTGGCTCTGAGGTTACTGTTTTGCCACTGATAGCTCTCCTGTCCTACCAGGGGAGAATGCATCTCCTTCAGTTAATGAGCACAAATTAAGTTACCTGATCTTCTCCAGGTTTCTCTCTTTCTCCCGCTAATTCTCTCTCTCGCACACGCTCACGCTCATCACTTTATGGGAGCAGGCATGCTCTTGACATTTTACCGGTAGCAAAGAAGGCAACAATAACCTTTGACTAAAACTGTTTTTTAGATAGGTACCTAATGTGAAGTGTTGACTGCTTGCATGTCAGATGACTCTGTTTCCTAAGGGTTTTGGAGAGCTGAAACTCCAACCTGAAGGGTCTGTGCAATCATGTAACATTTCTTCTGTATTTTCTTACTGTTTGCTGATGGCAGCACTGACTTGATTCTTTAACCAATACCTTTGGCATGAGACAGGTTTACTTCTGGTATATTAAATCTTCTGGCAGATTCCATATGTGGAGGGAGTCTCTTGGAGGGTGAGCAGGTGGACGTATCAATCATTGTTTAAAGTTGGCTCACGTCCTTTTGCAGGACTACTGCCATGTTGTTATCCTGGGTAACTTGGTAGCTTGAGGGTTGGGCAGTCAGTCCATGTGATTTCTCCCAGGATTCACTTTCAGATTCTTTTCTGGTTTATATCCACCTGCTTCCTTTCAGAAATGTGGTTAGACTGTAAGACTAGAGCCATCATGACTCTGTCAGTGATGAATAACCAATGCACTTGTCATTCTCCCTGGTCATGCCATGAATGCTTTATGCTGCTTTTCACAGATGCTGTTTGATGGAAAACTTGCAAACTAGTTAGGTAAAAATCTCATCAGAGAAGGTTTACTCAACATCTCTGGTCCCAGCCTTCGGATTGAGTCAAAAAGGGTATGCTTTTTTTTTTTTTTTAACAAACACCACTGGAAATCCTGGAGCACTTCCGTGCCACCTGGTCTGAAAATTCTTCATAAAGTATCAAAATACCAAGAGTGCCAAGTTATGACCAAAAGGTAAAGTCCAAGTTTCGAGGCATCTTTTATGAACAATTTCATCTCAGTGAACTAACTCAGCCAAGTCAGCTGTAGCTGAACACTGTGGCCTGTGGGACTGGGGCTGTACATGGTGGGGAGGCAGCACATGCTCTCGAGCTAGTCACTGGCATCAGAAATGTTTGCCCTCAGGCTGTCCAAAGTAAGGTTGAGGTGTCCAGTGAGGTGCCAAAGGCTTTGATTTAGGTCCTCAGCTTTGTTTCATGTAGTCTGCTGTCACTGGCACTATTTTAGATTTTCAGAATTATTTTACAAATTACTGGCAAGACCAATCAACACTGGAAGAGAACAGTGCTGTAATTCTGATGTACCCTCTGCCCCATGCCTCCGTGTCCTTCATGCTGTCATAAACCACTTCTTCCAAATATCACATCTTTTTCCAGAGCCTGCTGGATAGTAGGAAAACTTTCTGTAGTTTTTATAAACAGCAATAGATTATTATATATTCTTCACCGCATCTTTGAAACAGTTTACTTCATCAGCATCAAAGCAATCTTTTCATTCATTTAGAACAAAAGACTTCTGAGGTACCATTCCTTCCTTTTTTGTACATTTTACTATAATACCTGGAGAACTACCTCCTGGATTCCTCTGTAAATTCCGTAATAAAAGGGATTAATATTCTGTCTAATTTTGTGCTTCTGCAGCTGATAATGCTTCCTCGTTTCCCTCTGCTTAAAACTATTGGTAGTAAGCATTTTTCTCTGCCATCTCTTGTGCAGCCCTTAATGATTTTTAGACAGGTTTTTACACAGATGTCATCTTCCTGATGAAGTCTGACAGGGCAATTGTAATTCTAACAATGGGAATGTTTCAGGACTTGTATATGGTTGATAAATGTCTGAAAAAAATTCAGTGACTTTTAGGTCTGATAAAAGGAGCCATGAGCAGTTCTGGGTAATGAACTTTTATTTTTCTTCCAAACACTGCAGACAGATACATCTCCGTGCTAGTATGCAGAGATTACTCCTGTGGGTGATCTCTACAGGCAGTCTGCTCACCATGTTTCTGTAATCAGACTGCCAGCTCATATTGCTTGTGGCACTACTTTGTTAAGAAACAATTTGAAAAGATGATGAGCTGAAATAGGAAAGTAGTCCTGAACTTCTGGGGGAATTGAGTACCGGGGGAGTGTAGCTCTTTTGGAAACTGTCAAGCTTGTCTCTATGCTCATGACAAGGAGTACTGGTGGGATTGTCTGTACTCTCTTTACCATCAATAACCATCTGTATTGTTCTTTTTAGTTATATTCTTAGTTAACAGGAGGTAACTAAGCCTGAGCCTTCTCACACTTCTTTTCACATCAATGTGGCTCTGTTGATTTTTCCTTTACAGCAGTGTGAAAGCAAAAATTGATGTATTAAGGAAACATTTTACTCTCTTTCATCACACAAAAGGTAATAATATTTTTAAGGTGACATAGAGAAAAAGAGGAGTAGTGTAGTCAGACTTGAACATTCAGTCGAAAAATGAGTCTTGGGATGCATAAAATTTCTGTTTAGGCAAGTTCAAACTAATTTTATGAACCGTTCACCCAGCTCAGCTTTTTTTTCCTATCTCATTTTCCTTTACCAGCTGAAAACAAATATAGCAAATATCAGTAGACCTTGAAAAAACACATTAAAACCAAGCACAAGGTTCCTCCTTTATTTCAATATATCTCAGCTAAATTGAAATACAACTATATTTTTTAAGATGACAGCTTTCAACAAAATGGTATCAAGTTTAACTTTAATAAAAGACTGGTTTAGTTCAGTTTAAGAAATTTATGTAATGATATATTCCAAAATATGCTGTAAGGAGCTATCAACAGACATGTTCAAAACCAAAATGCAGCATACCAAATTATTTAAAGCTCTGCATGTATCTGTTGCTTTGTCTTTATAGGTTGTTAATTATAATGCCATAAACCACAAAGAAGATACAGCCAAAGGAATTCATAATGATGTTAGATTGGCATGTGTACTACTGCATTTGTGAGCACTCATTTCCTTTTTTGTTACTGCTTTTTTGGATATGAATTGGCATTTCCATCCCCAGGAGCAGAAACAGTTTCCTTAGACAATAAAAAAAGCCAAGCATCTCCAGTGGCTGCTCAGTGCCAATACCATTAGATATGACATGACCTTTGATATGGGAGGATCTGAGTTAGAAAAGTAAGTGCTATTAATTTCATCCAAAATTCAGATGTCTGAGTAGCTGACGGTTTCACTAGGCTTCCCAGATTTATAAGGCTCTTCAAAATATATACCCTGTGTACTGACACACATTATTTGTGTGGGGACCCTGCTGGACTTCCAAGCAAAGCACCTCTTGTCCTCAGTAGGATATGGATAACACATTAAGATTTGCCCCTCATGGCCAAAAGATTATGAGTGATATAAAAAGAATGAGACAGATACTCAGCTGGTGCCACCAACTGATACAGGTACATAGCATTGCTTTGATTTACATTGTTTGGAGGTTTAGTTCTGGACACAACCGCATTATTAGGACAGATGATACCTGCTGAACCTCACCACAGCTGTTGCTGTGCTACTTAGATGTGAAGACAAACTTCACCTCCTTAAAAGAGAAAAACCTACCCTCCCCTAGTGCTGCCCAGCTTCTTGGCAGAATCTGAAACTGCCTGTCTTGCCTGAAGGACAAGGCAGCCTGTCTTTATGGGCTGTGAGCACAAAACCCTTATCTGCACATTTTCTCTGTCCCTGATTGTCCTGTCTGCAGGACATAGCAAAAACAGGTTTGCCAAAACTCACCGTGTGCAATGCTTCCATTTTGTTCTAATCTTGGCCTGAAAATTCCTCTTTTTTGAAGCCCATAAAAACTGAAGAACTGCTTAGGTTTACTTTATCCCTTTTTTTTAAAAAAAAAAAAAAAAAAAATGAGGCTGAAATCCAGCCTCTCTTTCTGTCTGAATGAGGGCTTAGGACATTCACTTTAATGGAAAATTGTTCATTAGTTACTGTTTTAACCAGCTAGAAACGTAAGGTTTAGTCATTAATTCTTTCAAAGGGTTGCTAGAAGTTAGTGCAAAAGCATAAGCAGGCAGAATTTCATTTCATTTCTAGGAACTTTTGCGTATGCTCTTTCCAAAGCAATTCAGTGAAAAATGTGATAGTGTCATAAACACTGAGAGACAGAGATCTGATAATTTAGGATGCAAAGTGTGTCTGTTAAAATTTACTAAAATATGGCTTTGATTGATGTCATGACTGAAAACTGCTATGACTGATGGCATTTCAATGGTGTTAGTGAAATGGAAAGACCTAAAGCTTCAGATCATCCATCATGTGCAGATGTTTACTTTGCTGCAAGGGTTCCCATTCCTATAAAGGAGGCTGCCTGGGTGGGTCATAGTAAGAGCACCAGCATGCTCCATGGCATCCTGACTCATAGCTAACTGGAGAAACTCAGCACTGCCAGGTATGATGCTTTACACAGGTTCTAAGTTTATTTTAGAATTTGTAAAGTGTAGAGAGAGATAAAGTCCTGACACATACATGACGCAGACATTGGAGTTCACTTTGGCAGTTATGTTTTGCACTTGGTTTACTCATGGCAGGATTGTTTTCTGGACCCACTCTTAGGCATTATTATGGACTGGGGAAAAAAAGGTAAGAAGTTTTATTTCTCCAGCTGGAGTTCACTTTTAATGGGAGTGTTTTTTATTGAGGAGAAGGTACAGTTAATGAAACATAACTGATGATCCACTAGGGACTTTGCTGTTCATATTGATGTTCATGTAAGGGCTTAGGTCACTATACTGATATACCCAAGATAAGCAGGCAATATGGGAGTGCACAGATAAGATATTTGCCTTGTTATTCTGTTATATTGTATTTGTAATAAGTTGTGGAGTGCTATTGAATTTGCAGTTATTATGCCCAAGATTGATAGATTCTTGTTATCTTTTATAAATAGCATAGTATACAGACAGGACCAGCCCCAGACAAAAAACTTAAACAATTATCTGGGACCCTGCATGCCTGTCCAGAGCATCCAGGACAATTTCCTGACCATCAGATTATTGTATGGTACCTGGTCTGGTACCCAGCTGATCATACTCCTAGGGAAGCTGAACTCTCCTCTGGATGTGTAAGGGTGTCCAGAGAGGCAGCAGCTACAGAGCTGAGGGGTAACCCCCTTGCACATCTTTGTTGCTCAAAAACAGAGACTAAGCCAAGACCTGTGCCCCTAGTTTGAGACATGTAGTACCAGCCATGAAAGTCAGGAACTTGGCAGATGAGTGTGATGCGGATGTAGTGGGGACAAAAGGGTAAGGAAGCAGGGGCCAAGTTGTGGCATGAGGATTCCAAGTGAAGAGTGGTATAGGTTGGAATAGAGGAAGAGGACAATGACAGCATGAAAGGAGAAGACAAATTTGCATTTTTAGGACCCATTTAGGTCCTGGATTTTGATGGACTCCAAAATGTCTAAAGCCTAGTCTGAAAGTAATTTTCAAATGTTAGCTTATTATAAAAAGAATATGTGTGATGTTGCAGTTTGGTAATAGTAGACATTTACCTGGGGATAAAGTTAAGTTCACATGTTAAATTTTCATGCTGTCATAGCTTGAGTTTTATTCAAAATATTTTTCCCAGGGGGATTTGTATTTGCCTGAGTGACTTAAGGTGCCAGATGGCTGAAGGTACTTCAGCTTCATTCTTTTATCTAACACTGACTGCCTGCCAGTTCCTCACTCTTTTGAATACTGTAGGTACCTAAGAAAAAAAAGTGCTCCATAAGAAAAAATAAAATATTTCACTGTCGCTAGAAGACATATTAAAACAAACAAAAAAACAAACACAACAAAAAACAACAAAAACAAACAAACAAACAAAAACCAACCAAACAAACCAAACCAAAAAACCCACAAACCAGTGCTGCATAAGCTGAAAAAGCACAACATCTCATCTGATCAGAACCTGCTTGTGCTTCAAGCTCTCAAAGGAAGCACCTCATCAGGGTCCACCTCTCTGAAAGAGATTGCAGGTAGGATAGTTTTAAGGACCCTGAGACAGCTTTAACAAATTATTAGTTTAACTTGAGAGAAAAATGCCCTTGCCTCAACTTGGAGATGCAAATGTGATATAGGTCTATAGGATCAGAACTCCCCATGGCATAACCCCATTCTCAATTTGCAGTTTAGCAGTCTTCACAGGACAGGCCATCTTTTGAACAGTGTAATTTCTTGATACTATCCATTTAGTCCTGTAACAGGTGTTGCCATTGCTAGTAAGAGGTCATAGGCTCTGTATGGAGTTTGTAAGGTCTCAGAGCTGAGGCTTGGTAAGTTTACTCTTTCTGAACTTCTCCTGACCTGCCTTCAGCTTTGATTTCTGTGGTTTAGCTGTGACAGCAGATTCTTTGATATTGACCAGGTAGCTATGTCTAATTTGTTTTACTTTGTTTATCTTTGCATGGTAAAGCTGATAGCTTTATATAAATAGGAATAACACGCAGTTATGCTGTGTAGAATAAGATATTTATGGCTCTAATGTAGTGATGGCATGCAAAGAAATGCACACTTGGCATTATAGCAGATGCCTTGAGAGACGGAGACATACAATAGGCATAGAGGGATGCAGGCACGGAACGATAAGAGACATATGTGATAAGGTGAGCACTGGGGACCCTATAGGCATAGACAGCTCAATAGTCATCAGTTAAAGAAATGCAGACGGGGATAGAAAAGTAATGGGTTTGGGGGTAACTCAGAGAACAGAGAAATAACATCTATCATATGCAAAATTCATCATGTAATGAAACTTGGATGTGTGAAGCTGCAGACCAGCAAGCTATGAACAATGGTACAAATGCATGTTAACAAACATACAAAAATAACCCAAGTACATTCTGGAATGAAGAAGAGACTACATGGGCATCATGCTTGTCCTGGTGCAGGATGTCTATAAGAAGTTGTGTGTCACAGCAAGGTGGAAGGGTGGAAATATATTACTTTGTTTTGCTTGCAATCCTTGTTGAGTAATCCTGGCATATTCTGTGCTTAGCATTAAAAACATAAATATTGACAAGATGGTTTCATTGAAGGCAATCTAGAGTTTTGTTCTGCTTGAGTGTTGCACTGGATGAGAGTAAAGTCAGGTGAAAAAAATGTTTGTTTGGTATTAATGAACAAAAATGTCCCCTATTTTGGCATGAGAAAAATAAAAACTGAATGGAAAATAGTTGCGTATTTTTCTTCCTGATATACCATCATGTATGGACCACAGCTTTAAATTCCAGTGTTAGTCTTCATTATGTATGAAATTGCACAGTTCTGTTGGTATAACTCTCTTGCCTTTAATAAAGGACCATGAATGAGAAATTTGGCTTAATTGCATAGTGTTAAGTCAGAGCAGTGTTTCTAGCATCTAAACTGTATTAGCGAAAACATCCTAGGACCTGAAAGAGCAGAAGGGGATACTAACTTTGTCTGGGAACTAAATTGGTACAGATGGAAGGTACTCCTGGTCTAGTTCAGTACCTGCTATGACTCTGGCATGTCTCTGAAATCCTCTCCCATGTGAGCCTGCATGCATCTGGGCAGGCAACGTGGCTTCGACTACACTGTACACTAATCAGGCTTTTAAATGAAGATGGAGCATAATTAAAGTCAGTGTAAAATTACCCAGAAGGCAGTAACACATTTTAACAGGCCTTAGCCCTTTGACATTTATATAAACAGAAAAAAAAAGTGTGCTTTCTCCTTAGGGGAACAAACCCAGAAGGTGTTTGGTCTGACTTAGCTGGAGGGGCTAATGACCTTCAAAAAGATGTGTCATGCCTTGCAGAATGCAGCTGTAAGGCATGAAAACAGTTTCTTTCTGTTTCTGTGCTGCAGACAGCAGCCTGGCTGGTGGCCTCAACTCACATGCAGAGCCCAGCAGCAGAAAATAATAATTCTGTTCTGCAGAGGCAGCAGTGCAATGATCTTGCTTTGAATGTCACCTCACACATCAGCCTCTTTTTTGCCTCTCATGCATGGAAGTACTTACACTCTCCAGAGTGGCAGAAATATGTTTGCCAGCTCTTGCGGACTCCTCTGTTTGAACCAAATGAATTTTCAGGTGGTAAAGGTGTCTAAAAAGGTATAGAAGAAAGGCCACCCAGGAGTTTTCAGATCTTGAGTGAGACATATCTCCTGCTTGGGCACCAATAGCAAATTCAGGGCAGCTTCAGCTTCCTTTGTGAATGCATAGTAATAGGATTCCTGCTGTCCCGGAGGAAAAAAAAATGCTGCTTTGGGATCGGTAGCAACACTGTTGTACAGGGCACTGTATTGAAGAAAATGCAGATGTTTCAGAGGGTTACGTCACATTCTGTCCCACCAGGGCTGTGTGGCTACAGTGATCAAAAAAGCAAAAGAAAAAAATGAGCCATTTGATTTAGAATGGCAGCTAAGGCAGGAGTTACACTACTGCGCACATAAATTTCCACCTGATCATTTCTCTAAAACTAAGTTGATGTACTGAGTCTTGAAAACTGCTAGTGGGGGCCTGGAAGGTAGAAATAGGGGTCCTGCACTAATACAGCTTTATAGGTATCCGTCTGTCTGGTTTAGCGCATAGGTGGGACTTCATGAATCAAATTCTCCAGGGAGAGATATTAGTGTCCTGGGAGGTGCTAGGCCAGTCTGCCAAGATCTAGATGAACTTCTGTGAGGCAGAAACTATGAGGAGTGCACTGTTCAAGAGAATTCTCTGCAGAGGCAGCAGAGGCACAGGGGCAGTCTTTCCATTTTGTTTACAGCCAATATATAGAAAAAACCTGATGGTCCATAATCAGCAAAGCACAGAAGTCTCGTAAAACATAAAGCAGAATTCTCATTAGGGTTGATATAATAAGGTCAATAATTTGGAAATAATGCTACTGTGTCAGTATTTCTATATACTTTTCTTCTCAGGGGTTCATAAATCTCTCATAAAAAAGCAATTGTCTCAGAATGAAAAACCAGTGGGTAAAATTTTATATAAAATTAGTTAAGCATTGGTTTTAATTTGAAATATTTTCCTGTGTTTTCCACTGCTGGTTTGCTCATCTTTGACAAAAAAAAAGACAAATAGTTACTTTTATGAAACAGTCCTGAGGAGGTAAAAAGCTCTCATTTGAGCTCAGCTGTTCAAATTTAGAATCCTCTGAAATGTGCATTTTCCCTCCCACTGTCATGCTGGGAGGCAGCAGGAGGGAAGGCTTGGAAGGAAGGATCATCTTTGCTGCCTTGACTGCTTGCTGCAGTGCATGCTGGTCAGGGCCTTTGCTTGCACCTGACCTCCCAGCATTTTGTTTCTGCTGAGAAAATGCCCTCAACATCTGTGTGCCTGTTAATGGACATGTGTAAAACTGGCAGTGTCCTGGTGACAGTGTGCTATTTCATAGCCAAGCTGAGCTGCTGCCCTCCAGGTGGGCATTATGTTGCCTGTTCTGCTGGTAGGACACATCAGGTCAATTGAGGCCATCCCTACATGGCCACCCAGAAGACTGGTACTGATTATATGAAAATACAAAATAGCAGTGGAAGCAAAAGGAGAGGGAATAGGATGGAAATTGTGTGTTAGGATTTTCATTTCAAAACATGACGCTGTGAGGGTACTAAATATAGGGTACTAAAGACACAGATGGCAGAAAGATGTTTTCAGAACTACATGTTCAATGTCTCTTGAACGAAATAAGAGTTCCATTTCCAGGGCATAACTGGAAATGACACAGGTCAGCAGCACACCTTTGGACAGCAAAATGCCTCTTAAATTTGACCTTAAGTATTTAACATCTGAATTGGGAACCTTGGACAATTCTGCGAATTTCAGCCTGTGTATTCTTTGTCTGTTTCAGCATTTCTGGATATTTTATCATTTGTGTAATTAAATTACAGGAAACGGGCAGGTAATTTTCTAATTGGAGTATTACAATTTTGTATTTTCTAAAATAATTTTTAAAAATTCTAAAACTGTGCTGGACTTCATGATCTGTAGTTCATCAAGAGCATTCAAATAACAGGTAATGTTAATCAAATGCTTATTTGTGTGTTTTACAGGTAATTTCAGTGATTTTGACTTTCTTAAAATAAAAATGGATGTATTTTTATTGTGACATGAGAAGCTACAATAAATTAATGGATATGTTTCTCAGCTCATTAAAAAGGTAGCAGCTTGATATTGCATTGTTACTGCTGATTACCTCTATAGTGAGAAAATGTATGGCTATTCCTTGCAGGCAGTAATGATAGATAATAATTGGTTTTAAAGATGCCATCAGAAAACCCTAGCAAATGGAGGAAGTGAAACAATTCTAACATGACCAAATGAAAACAAATGTATGATACATTGTTAGGTATTACAAAAGTACTTCTGGTAGTGGAATGCCAGCTCAGTGCCACAAAAAAAAAAAAAAAAAG
>NDXB01005671.1:0-17933 GCA_002631895.1 Agapornis roseicollis | reverse complement strand
CAAAACACCAGCTACTAAAGAGAAGAAAAACTGACTGCAACTGCTGAACCCAGGACAGATGCTCATAGGAAAGATTCAAGACTTTTTTAGTACAGGCTTTTCAAGCTGTATATGAGATAAAATATTTGGTTTCAGATTTTGTTAATTATGCAGTGGTTTGTTTTTTCTTTACAATATTTTAATCTCAAGATCAAATATGAGCATTTCAGAAAAATAAAAACTGAAGCCTTTGTTGAAAACAGTAACATTACTGTTTATATTCTGTATTATTTCTACGCATGAACAAAGTAGCAGGAAAAAAAAAAAGAATGTTGTGTGATGCATTTAAATTGTGCTTTTGACCAGACATTGAAGACATAATTTAGAATAATATCAGACTCTCTAAGCCATCACACCTAATTTCACTGTAACTCTCTAGGAAGTAACTCACATCATATTGTGCAGTGGAAGTATCCTAGATACCGCAAGGTGTCACAATGGGAACTAGTCATTCATGTTTAGGTATATGAGTGTCCATGCTGAACTTTGTACTCTCTGGAATATTTAACCTGTTTCTATCTTGATTTTGATGTGTGGGAAATAGGGAAATGGAACTTAACTTTCCAAAGATTTGTAGAGATCTGGAACCAGAATGTTCTGTTTATAAGTTCAGAATTCTAACTATTTTCTAATCCTCTTAAGATCAATTAGAGAGGTAACTTTTCTTTTCCCATCCGCAACTATGTTATGCGAAATTTGCACCTATTCACTTAACTTGCTCTGTTGAAGGAGATCCTGCTTATCACACTTGTATATTTAATAGTTCTGGAATTTCCACTCAGAGTTCTCTAATATTTTGAAAACATAAGGAAGAAACATTCACCTATTCCCACAAAATTGAATTTATTTACA
Organism: Agapornis roseicollis; assembly: GCA_002631895.1. Lineage (NCBI taxonomy): Eukaryota > Metazoa > Chordata > Aves > Psittaciformes > Psittacidae > Agapornis > Agapornis roseicollis. Next base: position 17,042 of record NDXB01005671.1, on the reverse strand, counting down.
GTAATGTATCTGAGCAGTTGGTCCAGAATTTAAATTTTACAAAGTTGAAAAAATTCAAAAGAGATATTTTAAAGCAGGTGTTAAGAATACCTAAATAATTAACCTATTAACAAGCAAATAAGAGTTTGAAGTTAGTAGTCTCAGATCAATCCAACTTTCCTGGCAGCTGCTTCCACTTTTCCTCCCAGCAATGAAAAGCTATAGATAAAATAGAATTTTTACCAGAACTGAGATATTTATAAATCAAACTGCACGTTATGTTCCCTAGTATTTCATAAATTTGATTTTTTGAAGGGATAACTATCATTATGTACTGTGGAGTTTTTTCACTGTTTCCACTTCTGAATGGTACTAGGAAATGCAGAGTAAGCACACATAAAATAAAACCCCCCAAACAAATTCATTCAAGGAAAATGAATTCCTCGTTATGAAAACTGTATGACCATAATCCATTCTGCAAAAATGATCACATATTTCAGGCCTCTGAGTTTTACTCAAAGATTGATTTTTTACGTTTTACATATGTTCTCATTTGAAACAATTTCACTCACCTTGAATTGGAAATGTTCACTTCTACATTTTATTAGCACATTAAAAGATGTACATTCATACAGAAAACTAGCAGACCTGCTGTGTTGGTTGAGACAGATCCACTACTCAGGTGCTGAATGTTTATGAATAGTTTATACATGTATAATACGTAGCCACGTATCAATCCTACAAGCAAAACCACTTTCTGTTGAACCAACAATTCTGAATTTAAAGAAAACATGATTCTGAATTAGGTGCATGGTTTGGGTTGGGTGGCTGTGTTCTGTGTTTCATTTGGAAAAATGCACAGAAATAGCAGAAGGTGTCAATACCCTTCTTTCTACTTGTAAATAAAACAAAATCCAGTTTCTGTCTATCGATGCTCACCACCATGCTGCTGACTTTCCTACAGGGCAGATCAACCATTTAGGAAGAAAGCTTTCTATTCCTCCTTCTAGTATTGCTTTCTTCACACTGGTTCAGTCACCTCATTCTTTCTCTACCTACAGTTATCTTCCCCATTTTCCTTCTCACCTTTACTTTTTTAACTTTTTCCTTTTTCGATATTTCCTCTCTCCCTTTTATTATCAGCCCTACAGCACCTATTCTACAGGCTGTCTCTTATTTCAGTATTTTTCCACCTACTCTTCTTCCCCTGATTAATAATACCTTAACAGGACTGTTTCCAGAAGCAAGTCTGAACCTTCACATGTGAAAACTGTCATTTCTCTGATACATTCTTCAGTCATCATTCCCCTCCACCAACTCTCTGTCATCAAACCTTTCTGATACTAAGTGTTCACTGTAGTCCCTCTCTCAACAGTTACCCTTACTCTAAACATAAAAAAAGTGTATTCTTTGTGGCGGTTGTTTGAATGTGTACATTTTCTTGAAGTATTGCACCTGATGTAATCCTATTAAACAGCATGAGGCCATGCCATTAGCATGTACAACCTCTGCCTACAAGCACAAAATCCAGTGTTAATTTCAAACACTTAATTGTTAAATGTACTTGTAGCTTGCAATTTAACTGGTCTCTCTCTAAGAAAAGCAGCACTATGATGGGCTCTGACCATAAGTAAGGTTGATAAAGTGTTCTGTTTTAATTACTCTTCAGCCATAAATTGGGCTTTATTAAAGGCGGATTTCTGCCCTCTCTAGATATTTACAGGTTTTGGTCAGAATAAAAGCATGTTATATGCAATTAGAATTTCATTGTTCAGATTAACACAGGTATCATAAAGATATGTTGCCCTTTGCTGTCTGATTGAAATACTCGTGTTTCTATTTCCATTTTATCTGATGGACACCCTTCAAGATTCTCAGCTTTACAATTCCCTGTAACCAAAGAGTATCCTTTAAAAACCTCAAAAGCAACAACAACAAAACAAAACAAACAACAAAAAAACAAACAAACAAAAAAAAAACAAACAAACAAACCCAAACCAACAAAACCAAACCAAACCAAAAATTAAAACCATGAAGCAACGGTATTCTGATGCTTATAAAATACATGAAAACACAGAGGTATTTGTGATTTTTGGTGATGATATATGGTGAGGTAGATTGTTCATTTCATAGAATCATAGAACAGGTTGGAAGGAACCTCAAAAGATTGTTTGGTTTAACCTTTCAGGTGAAAGGGATCCTAGATGAGATTATCTAGCACCGTGTCCAATCACACCTTGAAAAACCTCCTATGGTGAGGACTCTGCTATGTCCCTGAGGAGATTGTTCCAGTGAATAATTAAACTCAATGTAAAAAATTTTTTCTCATGTTGAGCTTAAACCTTTCCCACTGAAGCTTGCACTCTTTGCCCCTTGTCTTCTCCATTAGCTACTTATGAAGAGAAAGCCTCCATCATCTTTCTAGTCTCCCTTCAAGCACTGGAATACTATGATGAGCCTTCTCCAGGGAGAAAAGACCTGGTTCCTTTTGTCTTTCTTCAAAGGTCAGGTTCTCCAGCCCTTTGAACATTGTTGCTGCCTTCCTTTAGACCCTCTGCAGTCTGTCTGCATCTGTCTTGAATTGTGGGGACCAGAACTGGGCATGGTACTCCAGCTGCAGCCTAACAAGCACTGAGTCATTTTAAGGTAATGTAAATGGTTGTTGCAAACTATATGTCTGCATTTAACAGGGAATGGTAGGATGACATTGATTCTGGAGAAGAAAACAGTATAAAATAATTTAAAAGACCTAGATTTGAATGAATAAAAATTCCATATTTTACTTTAGTTTTTTTTATATCCTCCTGTTCATTGCTTTTTTCTTGATGCATCTCTGACTTTACACCCTCAGAAATACGATTTTTCATGTGGTTATTTTATAATTTTATATAAACCTTCATGTTTCATTATTTGAATCCAAATACATTGTGCAATTGTTGATTCATAAATATAATAATAAAGGTAACAGCAGTATCTATAAAGAATGGATCTACTTTATCCTTTACAAAGATATATAAATGTAAGTGTTGAAATGGATATGTGTGGGAAAAATTAAGAAAGGATTTGGGTATTGCTAGTGGTTTATAACTACCAAATTGAGTAATAAATTAAAAAAAAAAAAAATAGCAGGTGTATTACGGTATCCTTGAATGGATACATTAGGAAAGCTAGAACAGCAGGGGCATTAAAGCACAGTAGTTTAGATAATGAAGTCAAAAAAATTGTCTTCATTGCTGTACCTTCATTGTCACCAAAGTACACTGTGATAAATGAAACAGACTTATCTGATGGAAATCATAAACATTCATATTTAATAAACCGTTATTAACACTTTTATAACTTTGCTGGATTATGTTAATTACATGCACATTGCATTACAGCAAGTTTATTTCCTGTTTCATTACTCTGCTGTCATTGTGTATTGCAAACCTGTGCAAGACAGGTCTATTTCTTGTGCTCTACTGTACAGCATGTGAGTAACGTTCAGATCTTAATGGAAGTGTCACATCATTTCCAGAACAAATTATCTAGTTTTAACAGCTAAAGCAAATTGAATTAATTAGAAAAAAAAAAAAAACAAAAACAAAAAACAGAATAAAAACCTATACAAATGTTGCAGTTCCCAAACTGTTGCCTGAAATACATGGAGGTCATGTTTGTCAGTTATCACATTAAATGAAAGGCATAGGCTTACCTGAATGCTTGATTAGTTATCATCAGTGTCCTATATTGGAAGCATACATAAAGGCTTAATTTAAACTGCTAGGAAAGCGCATGGCTCAAGTGAATTTAATTGCACAAATAGTACCATGGATTTTTAGGTGTTGGGTTTTAAGTTTATTAGATAATGAGACACAAGAACACACAGAAGCCCAGAATACTTACTCTGATTTATAGGTAATCTTTGCCTTTGAAATGATCAAAGTCCTCATTTTGGCTGGAATCTCCAACAAATGAGAATCACAACATTTTGGAAGAATCTGGACAATTGCTAGGCTGTTGCCCTTATTTCTTTATATATTGTTCTAATCTTCCCTCTGTGTAACTAAGCTGTATCAGTCTCAGACTGATATCTTATATCAGACTGACCTTACTTCCTTTCCCCACTTTGCCGCCTGTTGCACCTGATTATAAATTTCAACTGAAATTTCTCTTAGATTTTCAAACTACTCTTTTGTGCAGGAACTAATAAAAAAAATGGGATCTTTTTTTCATGGAGTTCCAGATCAAGAAATATTGTTTGCCATCCAGCATAGTTTGCTGTACATGACATTGATGATTATATTCTACCTTGATACAATTTTTTTTTAACCCATACTTCAGCATATGAAAGTGTAATAATTCCTACCTCACACAGTTTCTGGTCTTTACCTAAGATCTTCAAGTTTCAGAAAGTCATCACTTCCATTTCAGATTTGCTCTCAGTGTTAATTGCTTAAAAATTTTCTTTTGTCCCCTGTGAAATTGTCTGTCTTCAGCTTCCAATCACAAGTCTCAGCCATGTCTTTTTTTCCTCATCTGAAAGTGCTTTCTATCCAGAACTTTTTCTATTACTTGCATAAAATTTTTTGTCATGCTAACTAGCTTACTCTTACTGATCATTCCACTTATTTTTTCTAAATACTGGAAAATCACTAACATTTTGCTACGATTTATTTCATATTAAAATATTAAGAATTAATACCTTAAGATTTCCTCAGCTCATTCCTGGCTTGAAGGTGAAAATTTTCTGCTGTCTGCTGACTTAGTGTTGATTGTCCAAAGATGTTTTTTAATGATTCCTTTGGAAAAATGGAAATGAAAAATATTCCATTATCTCCAGGTGAGGTATATATCTATATATGTAACTTTTTTACAATATGCAAAGTAAAAATTCTTAATATTTGTTCATTTTCTTCATCATCATTAACAGATTGCCTTTTCTAACTAGAAATGGGCTTACAGATTTGTCAGACTTTTAGCATAGGAACACTTATTTTGAATGTATGAAACATATTAATAAGTAACAGTTGTCCTCATAGTTGTTTTACTAGGCACAAAGTTGACATTTAAAAATAATTCAGTGGGCCATTTTCAATCTTGTTATTTTCAGTCTTGTTTAAGCTGAAACAATAACATTAACTTTTCAGATTTTTAAGTTTCCCTCTGTAGGCATTAGAAGTGTTATTTACTAATGATTGCAAAACATACAGTGTGACCAATACAGTTCTCTTTAAATACAGCAATACTATCAAGTGCCAACAATAATGCAGGTACAAAACCTGTTCCCACCACTGCTGTTTGTTTATGGTTTCACAAAGAACCTATAGTGCATAGAATCAAACGTCAGTTCAGCAGTATAGACTTTGAGCTTACACCTGAGAATCCTAGGTAGTCCTAAGCATACTGGCAATATGCTGGTCTTCCACAAAAAGAAAAAAAACAAAATAAAACAAAGCAATAAAATAATAAAAACAATACAAAGAGAAAACACAAGCAAGCTAAACCAAATCTACCAATGTAATTGATGAGATAAGTAGCTCCAGAGAAAATGCCTGCAACACTGAAGCAGGTGGAAGCTCAGTGCCCAGAAGCCTCACCACAGAAAGGCAAAAGCCACTGAGAAAACCTCACCTCAGAGAGGCAGAAGCCTCGAGTCCTTGACAGGACTGCTCAGGAGCCAGCAATTCAGCTCAGGTGAGCAGGGACTCACAGGGGGCGGAGCCAGGAGGGGCGGCACGAGCCCTGAGTGGGTAAAAGCCTGCCCAGGGAGTGTGAGTGAGTAGGAGCACGGTGAGGTATTTTTTGTGGGATGGGGAGCACTATGGTGTATGACCAGGGCCCGGTCTGGGAGCTCTGCTCTGGCTGCACCGGTGGTGGCAGTGTAGGCACCCAGACAGCCGATGAGAGTGGAGGCTGCAGGGCAGAGCTCGGGGTGCAGAGAGTGCCTGCACTGGTCTGGTGAGGGTAGGGTGCTCAATGGGCAGGGCCGCACCGGTTGCTTGCAGGTGGAGGTCCTGCTGCAGCAGGGGCTGAGCTGCGGGACGGTGTCAATAGGCTGAAAGGTGTCAGGGAAGCTGAGGCAGGAANAGGGCCGCACCGGTTGCTTGCAGGTGGAGGTCCTGCTGCAGCAGGGGCTGAGCTGCGGGACGGTGTCAATAGGCTGAAAGGTGTCAGGGAAGCTGAGAGGAGGCAGGAATGCTTGATCGAGGCCCAAACTGTGCAGGGGCCTCAAGAGTCCCATGTAGCTCATGGAGGGAAGAACGAGGCTGCTAACCCAGGAAGTTGGGAAATAGTAACAAAAAAAAGGAGGAAGAGGACAGTTAAAAGCAAGGGGCCTCCTTGTAAATCTGATGTCCACACCCAGAACCACTTTGCAGTTCTGCAAGGGGCTAATGAGGAAATGCATTTGCACCATGAACAACCGGATGGTGTGCTGGTAAAGAAGATCTCTACTGGTGCTGCCAGGAAAAAGCGGCAGATCACAGGGATAGGGAACTCTGCTTTGAAAGGCACAGAGGCACCCATCTGTCAGCCTGACCCTGTCTCCAGGGAGGTGTGCTGCCTACCAGGGGCACAGATCAGGGATGTTGCAGAGAGGCTGCCTGCTCTAGTAAGTCCCATGTACTGTTACTCACTTCTAGCGATCCATGTGGGTGCCAGTGATATAGATAGCAGTAGCTCAGAGACCATAAGGAAGGACTACAGAGTCCTGGGAGAGGTGGTCAGGGGCTTTGGAGATCAGATTGTCTTTTCATCAATTCTCCAGGATAAAGGGAAGGAACTTAAAAAGGCTAGGACGATTGGACAGGATAATAAATGGTTAAAAGAGTGGTGCCATAGTCAGGGGGTTGGGTATCTAGAACATGGGACTCAATTTAGTAGACCAGGTCTACTGGGGCAGGTGGAGCTGGTCTGACAAAGAAGAAAAACAGTGATTTTTGTAGGAGGCTTGCCAGACTGGTCAAGGAAGCTTTAAACTAGATGTGTTGGGAGATGGGGGCTTCATTCCATCCCAACACACCCAGTCAGTTGCCAGCACCTATAATAAATGCTTGGAGCAATGTAGAGATATTCCAGTTTCTCCAGCCAATGAGCCAGCTTCATTTGGAGCTTGGCTCAGATACCTCTATACAAACGCCTATAGTATGGGCAACACATAAGAGTATGATATAATAGGCATCACAGAAACATGGTGAGATGGTGCCTATGATTGGAGTGTTGGAATGGAAGGTTACAGGCTCCTTAGAAAAGACAGGCCTGGCAGAGGGGAGAGGGAATTGCTATTTATGTTAGGGATAGGCTGGAGATTATGGAACTGTGTCTGGGGACAGGTGAGCAGTCAACAGAGAGTTTATGGGTCAGGGTTAAAGGGAGAACAGCATTGTGTGCAGTTCTGGTGTCCTCAACGTAAAAAGGACATGGAAGTGCTGGAACAAGTCCAGAGGAGGGCTGTGAAGATGATCAGGGGACTGGAGCATCTCTCGTATGAAGACAGACTGGGAAAGTTGCGCCTGTTCAGCTTGGGGAAGAGAAGGCTGCATGGAGACCTCCTAGCAGCCTTCCAGTATCTGAAGGGGGCCTATGGGGATGCTGGGGAGAGGCTTTTCATTAGGGACTGTAGTGATAGGACAAGGGGTCACAGGTTCAAACTTAAACAGGGGAAGTTTAGATTGGATGTAAGGAGAACGTTCTTTATTGTTAGGGTGGTGAGGCACTGGAATGCGTTGCCCAGGGAAGTTGTGAGTGCTCCATCCCTGATGGTGTTCAAGGCCAGGTTGGATGAAGCCTTGGGTGGCATGGTTTAGTGTGAGGTGTCCCTGCTTATGGCAGGGGTGTTGGAACTAGGTAATCTTAAGGTCCTTTCCAATCCTAACTATTCTATGATTCTATATAATATCGCACAATGTAATTTTTTGCTTTCTTACTTTGTCATCAGAAAATAACACAAAAAATCATCAAAAATTATGAAATGCAAATAATTAAGTTTTCTTCCATGTATTGGAAACACTGAAAGCTAGGCAAGATCTATGTCAAAGAATTTCCTAATAGTAATCCTATTTCTGAGATTTTATTTTATTTTATTTTTTTTTTAAATTGTGGTTAAGACATCAATTGCTTTGGTATATTATTTTGATATAATATTACTTTGATATTACTGTTTTTACAGAATAGTTAATGTATAATGTGAAATTATTCATTTATTCAAACTTTTCTTAAATGTTTTTTTATTCCTTGGTGAATCCCTGGTTTCAAACTATAGCAAGTACTCACATAAACCCACAATTTATTTCATTGTTAGATACCTGCCTTACACATGGCTAACTGCTTTTAATTCAAAAGCACAAACTAGTGGTTCTTTACTTGGACTTATCCTTCTGCAGTTCTTTGTTAGCATCCAACCTCATGGTTGTAGTTCTTATTCAGAAAATGGATATGAAGCCTTGCCTTTTAAACACTTTGTTTGTCAGGGTGAAAAAAAACCCACCAGAATATATTTGACATTTTTTAATTAAAAGCAGTCCAAGGTTTTTCTATGAATCCCTTCATTGTTTTCACTCTTGTTGGCTTGACAAATTACTTCTTAGCTTTCCAAAGCATGCCCTTTGTCAACTGAATGTTTGTTTATTCTTCACTTTAATTAAAACTGGTGAACCTTGATTAGTGGCATTTTTTGTTTCATGCACTGCAATATGCCTTCAGAACTTTGACAAACCCGGACCAAAATAATATAATTTCTCACTGGTAAGGTGGATATCTGGTGGAGAGCCAGTGCAGCTATCATATCCAGGACATAAGCTGTTATATTTGTCTTCTTCCAATTTTAATCATTTCTTCTCAGAATTTAATAACCAAGCACACATCTTTACATAAGAGACCTACACCTGAAATAACCATATGTTCCTGCAATTTAATCTCTCCCTGATCAACAATGGCAGTCAATGAAAACATGGGCTATGTCTTGGACCATATGCAACTGAATTGTGTCCTTTGTCAGTGGTAGCTGCTCTACTCTGGCCTGGTAATATACCTTCTGAAGTCTCCAGTCTATCACATTTGTTCACTTCAACAAGTCCATTATGAAGAGTTTTTTCCTCAGTGGATCTGGTGCTTATACTCTTCCAGTGTTGAATTTCGTTTACTAGTCCAGGTATTCAGCACCTGGCTTCAATTTTTAAAATATTTTAGACTACTTTTATGTGTCTATCAGAACTGCATTGCCACTCCAAGTTGTAGTCATCCCAGAAATTTCAAAAAGAAACAATTCATATGAAACCAGCTTCTTTCAAAGCACAGTTAAGAGTAGTATCAAGTTCTGCATCCTGTCTTCTTTCCTGTCTTTTTATGTTCTGGTGAAGAAATTACCCTGAAATCTTCTGAAGTTTTGCATGTTCTCCTTCTGTGTTGTTACCATTTTCATATGCTGGTTGAATAGATATTAAAATCTTTTTTTCCTCTCAACCAACTGAATAACAAAAGCATAGATGGAAAATTCCTCCAGAATTGCAAGTTGCAGAGAGGGGGAACTTTGCAAAGTTATGAGCAAATGAATGCACAATCTTAAGAAGATCTATGAAACTTTCTGCCTTTTGCCCTTTTAAGATTTTAAGGTAACTGTATTTTTTATTTTTTCTTTCATTTCACTAGCTTTGTATATTAAAAAATAAAACTTCAGAAAGTAAGTTATTTTACCCTTTTAAAAGGTATAACTCTTAAACTTGTTCATTAAAAAAAAATTCACCCTAATGAGATGTATGAATAATACATGAAGTACCATGTGAATTCTACCTATATGTAACCTATTTTACATACACAAAGTCTGCATATAAGAAATTTACCTTACAATGCTATCACAGGATGTGATCAAAATTAGAAAGTATATACTACTGACATGCAAAAATTATTTAACTTTAAATATTTTTAAACTGTCATAGTAAGAGGTCTGCAACTCTGTTTCTTTCTAAAAAATAATTAAAAAAACCCAGAGGCATTTTTATTTAAAGGTTTTGTGTTAGGAAAAACCTCAGGGAAGATATCAAAGGTTTCTAATTAGAAAAACATTTCTACCAAATATCATCACTTTAATAAGATATTTAGGAATTCTTTTTACATTTAGTTTTGGAACAAAAGCCTACACATTTGCTGCAAACAAGGCTTAGGCTTGAAGTCCTCGTTAGTCTTTGTTAAATATTTCAAAAATTTGTTGGTTTTAGTCAAGAGTATGTTAGAAGCTGATGAATAAGCCAGTCATAAAATTATTTTTAAAGAGCTGTGATCATGAACACATTATTAAGTCTGGGGATAACAAAATTATCATAAGGTGGAATTTATGATTTCTTTTAAAGGAGCTGTGACTCCTGAATGCTTAGTCAAACTTATATTGTACATCAGGGTTACTTCGATCAGAAAAAATGACTGTTTCCTAAAGGAAGATTTTCGAATTTGTCAAGAGGAAAAAAAAAAAAATCTAAAGACAGAATAGTAGAAATCAGAAACTATGCCTTGTAAATTTAAGTTTTTATGCTTCAGACTGCCTTTTCTCATATAGTTTGAACTACAGCTCTGAAGTGTCATCTGTAACGGGAATGACGTATCATGGGATACTTGGATATCCCTGCAAGATGAAAAGCTGTCTGCTTGAGGATTCTAGTCAGTAGAAGAGACTGGGGATATGCTCTTTAGTAATTTTTTTTTTTCCAAATAACAATATTTTCCCTTTTATGTGTTTGATTCTTCTATGCAAATTGAAATTGTCCGAGGAAATATAGGTATTTTTAATAAAAATACTCTGTTGTAAATAATTTTTTTCTAGGATCCAAAAATTTTTTAACTAGATCTAATAGTTTCTTCAAGTACTGGGGGTATTACAGAGGAATCTAAAGAAGAATGTTTGTGAAGTTACATTACTAAATAAATTTTATGCAAGAAATGCACTAATTTCCTGTAGACTTTAGATGTTTCTTAAAGTGCACAGATAATGAGCTGGAGCAGGCAATGCACAGGGAAAGTCTGAGAGAACTAGATTTGAAGCTAAGGGGAGGGGAAAGCTTATTTTCTGTCTTCAGCATTCTGGAGGTGGCAGTTTCAGAGAATACACAGAAAGACTCTTCCCAAAAGTGTGTGGTGAAGGACTGGATGCAACAATAACAAGTCGCAGCAAGGACAAGTCCAACTAAATCTAAGGAAAAACTTGTTTTCCAATGAGTGTGATTAAAAATGGGAACACGATGATCAGAGAGGCTGTCCAATCTCTGAACCTAGAGACTTTTAAAACATGCTTTGAAAAGAGCCTGAGCAACATGATCTAACTATGAGGCTAGTTCTGCTTTGAGCAAGTGACTCGATTGTATCATTTCTAAAGGTTGTTCCCAGCCAAAGTTATTCTGTGATTCACTAGACAGAAACAATTCATACTGAAATTTGCAAAATACTGATTTATCCTTTAGTCATAGAGCTAATTGACCAGCCAAGTACAGATGGTTTCCAAAGCAGTATATGCATATCCATGGAAAAGAAGTATTAATTTATACTTCAAAGCACAAATTAACTTAATCACTATATTGATGTTAAAGAAATGGTGGGATGAGAGGATGTGTGTGGAGGGAGAGAAGAAAATAAATTTAAGAAGATGGATTATCCTGGAAAGAAAAATTAAAAGAACCTTAGCTCTAAATGCAATATGTAGAAGCAAAAAACCCTGTCTTTGTAGTGTAATCTGAAGCACAGAGTACTCAAAAAGGAAAAAAAATACTGGATAGTTATGTGGAAGGAAAAGGACTTCTGCTAGTCATCTGGCTGCAGGAAGTGGGCTTTTCAGAGTAAGTTAATTACAGTATAAATAGATGAAGAGCATTTTATCTTTTCTGTTCTATTTTCTTCTGTCCTTAAAAATATGTAACCACTTTTTCAATTTTGGATGCTGGAAATTAATATTTTTATTTGCTTTTCTCCTATTTATCTGCCTAAAGTTTAATTCAAACCAACCAGTTAACAGGTGTCTTTGACACAAGAATGCCCTAAGCTAAGCATTAGAGTGTTAGGACACCTTAATAACTGTCAAAAAGCTCCAACATATTATTTCTAGTATCTAAAAGACAATAGATTATAACTTCCAGTTGCAAGTGCTGGTTTGAGAGCTAGTATCATACTGGAGAATAGAGAGAGGATCTTTCAGTAATTGATGACTGACAAGGAAAGCTGTCTAGCGTATTTCAAGGAAGAAAAGATCTGAAATTTGAAACCATTGGAACACCTGAGACCTGAACATCCTGAACAAAACCTATAAGGGAACTTTTATACAGTAGATATTGTAGGCACAGCCTTGGGCAGATAAATTCCTTTGTCAAACTAATTTCAAGGCAAATTAATAGAAATATCCATAGAAACAAGCTGTAGTTTCTCTAAAGTTCACATGAGTAATGCCAGGCTATGAAGCTTAAAATACCATTAACTGTTAAAAGGTAGGGCAAAAATGAATGTAGAAGTTACAGTATATGCTCTAATGTGATGTTCATTTTAGAAATGAGTTGATTATGTCAGAGAAAAGATTGACGTCAAAATTTAATTTGGAAACCATAAAAATTTTTAGTATGTATATGACATTTCCAAATATTCCCAGAATATCACAGAATCATAGAATGGCTTTTGTTGGAAGGGACCTTAAAGATCATCTAGTTCCAACACACCTGCCATGGGCTGGGACACCTTCCACTAGGCCAGGGTGCTAAAAGGCCTAATATGTGTACTTTTATTTCCATGTTGTTCTTCTAGAAGGAAATAACTTAATCTTCTAATTTCTAATATGTTTGCTTCAGCATTCTTGCTTTCTACATTTGATGATGAATTTTGCTTGTTGTTTTTTTCTTATAGAGCACAATTGATAACTTCTGTGTTAGACACAGTTTCAATGCAAAACCAGGGTAATTCATATAGGTCACTCAACCACTCAGGATAAAATATGCAGTGGCTTACCAAACAACATAGCATATGGTTATCAAATTACTTAACTATATTTTGTCTATCTGACTACAAAGATCTTCATATATGTATACATACATGCATACAAGCACACAAACATGCACATATGAAAACATGTGTATATATGTGCATTTAGAATCATAGAATAGTTAGGGTTGGAAAGGACCTTAAGAACATATAATGGCAACCCCCCTGCCATGGGCAGGGACACCTACCACTAAACCGTGTTACCCAAGGCTCTGTCCAATCTGGCCTTCAACACTGCCAGGGATGGAGAATTCACAACGTCCATGGGCAACCCATTCAAGTGCCTCACCACCCTTACAGTAAAGAATTTCTTCCTTACATCCAATATAAACTTCCCCTGTTTAAGCTATTCACCTCAGCAACTTCATTTTTAATCAATACTATCAGAGATATTAAACCTCTTAGTGTCTGAGTATAATAAGTAGTATAAGAGTATCTTAGTTCATACTAATGCTGTCTATGCCTACATTGCTAAAAGAAGGACAAATCCTTACTTGAAAACCTTGCTCTCTTGCAGAGCTGTTTCTCTCACTTACTCTGGCTCATCTTTCACAGCTGCTATTGCTCAGCAGTTTTCACCCTTTCTTAAATACATTATCACAGAGGTGCTACCACCATCACTTGTCCAGTGGCGTGCCCATCTTGGAACCTGCTTACATTGACTCTATCCATCATGGTGGAAACTTCTGACATCTTACAGAAGACACCGTTGCAGCTCCCCCAACTACCAAAACCTTGCCATGTAAACCCAATGGAAAGACTAATAATTTATTAGATATTCTTAAAGAACATATGCAAGACACAAAGCAGAACTAGGAACCAAATTAGTATACATTATACCTGATATTTATATGCTATTAAATTGCATGGCCAAAATGTTCTGAACTATGTCGTATGTGCCTTCCTTTAGACTATGGCAGGTAGCATCCTTTAAAACTCATGTAACAGTTGTGCTTGTATTAGTGATGAAATCTTGGGTTTCTTGTTCTCAGCACTTTGGTTGGAAGGTAGTTCTAGAGACTTACTAGTTTAATGTTAAAAGCGTTCTTCTAATTATGAATCTAAATGCATTAATGATCTATCTGTATAAAATGATTCATGATATAACAATCACTTTTTGAGTGCCTACTTTACACTACCTGATTTTTCAAGATGACACATACAAACTCAATGATGTATAATGAGTGCAATCTGAAAGATGAATGCTGAAGATTAATTATAGACTTCAGTGAGTAGTCTATCTCTTTCTTTTCTCACTTTGATTCTTCAAGAAATTCCTTAAAAAAGAAAATAATTGTTTCCCACATATGACAGTACTCCAAGTGAACAATCAAGCAAAGATTCGGCTAAGGGCAACCTCTCCGTGTACTCTTTATTTTGTTGCTATTTCATTCTCAGAAAAAATAATCACCTGGTTTAACATTAAATATTAAAAAAATATTAATTGTGTCTCCCTTTCTAGGTTAAAGTGTCAATGTGCTAATCTCAGTGATACTGTGATCTCTCCTGAAAATGTTGAGTTGTGGGGGGTTTTCAAGGATTTTTTTTTTTTTCAGATTAGTAGGAAGTGACAGCAAAGTGTTTGTTCTGTATGAAAATGTATGTTTGAATTTCAGTGATAGATTGCCTATAATTTTAACCCAACAATTGTATATAAATTACAGAAAATATCATTTTATACCAAATCAAATTCATATGCTCAGTGAATTAGATAAAGAAAAATAATAATTAAAAAAGCCCAGTCCATGGGTTAATTATTGCCTGCCTGCTAAAAGCATATCCCTTGTAGCTACAGATATGTATCAATTGCCTCCAATTTTGAGAGTGTTTTGATATGCCAGTACTCAGAAAAGGATGAGACTAATACTCTGCATCCATCCATAGTACATTAAATCTTGATATTAGTAAGGAATAGGATAGATACAGTTAGAAAAAGCAAATATTCAAAAAGTTGAAAATTAAAAGTTTGGCTGTTGGCTGAGTTTATACTAAGACACTAGTGTTCTTTTAGAGGTGCTTTGAAACAGAATAACTGTAATCAAGATCCCCTGGCAAAGGGCAATAATTAATCTCAGCAAGAAGTTGCTGGTGATGCTATTTGTTTTCCCAGATTTTTTCATATTTTGTAACATTAGTACAAAAGCATTAATTTCACAAAGTGACTAAAAAAGTACTAATCTTACAGAATAACTATTTTTTATATATGTATAGTTTAAGAATAACATAGTGTCATGGCTTAAACCTAGTTTCTACTTCCACCCCCTTTTTCCTCTCCTCCCCCCTTCCTTCCTCCCCACTCTCGGGGAGCAGCCCAGTAACTAAGGTATAATACAAATCACTACTGCTAACACCAATAATAATAATGATAAGAAAAAAACAAGGGAAGACAGTATGATACCACCCACCGAAAACAAGCTTGACGAGGAAGTGTATGCCCTTCCAGGTAACTCCCCATTACCTCCCTGGGCATGACATGCTGTTTTATGGAATACCTCTTTGGCTAGTTTTGGTCAGGTGTCCTGTCTCTGCTTCCTCCCGGCCTCCCCTCCTCCCTGGCAAAGCATGAGACTCACAAAGTCCTTGGTCAGAATAAATATTACTTAGCAGCAACTATAAATGTCGGTGTTGTCAGCTATGTACCCAGGCCAAAAATCAAAACACAGAACTGTATCAGCTAGTAAGAAGGAGAAAAAATTAACTGCTACTGCTAAACACAGGACACATAGTTGGCTGTGTTATTTTTCAAGGAAAAAATGCCTCAGGATATGCCTGAGAGTTGAAAAGGTTGACCTTCTTCATAGTGATTCATGGACATGGATCATTGGTTGCTGGTGAGAAGGAAACTGAAAATTTTAAGATGTGGTTTGTGGTCCTGCATGTAATGCAGATAAGTAGTTTTGTTGGAATTTTTAGCAAAGAACTATCTTTACTATTAGAAATTAGACAAAACACATGGAAATGGATGTGAAAAATTGTGGAAGATATGGTAACAGTTTATTGTAAAAAGCAATTAATTCTATTCAAAATCTTATTGATTGGTCAGATGATCTGTACTCAAAGCTCACAACAAATCACAAGATTTCTAAATGTCTTCCATGATGCAACCAACATATACTCAGAAGTGAGTGTACAGATGTAGCTTTACTTCCTTTTTCTTATCTTGATGTGCATAAAAAAAATGAAAAAAGAATAAAATAAACCTGGTTCTCAACTTACGTTTAGAGAAAAAAGTATTTTCTAGTTTTTAATCTTGCTATAGAAATTTTTATTTTTCCTTGTAGGAGATCACACTTCTTTTTCTTTCAATTAAGCTGTAAAACTTGGTTCTTCTGCCAAGTCCTATGCTTCTGAATAAATGTGAGAATTGGATTTGGTATATTTACTGCACACTGTACAAAGGTTTATAGCATTATCACCCTCAGTCAAGCTCTTCACACTGATGCTTTTTCAAATGTTTTCTGTTTTATCCTGTGCTTTTTAGATACTAGTAAAATTAAAATAGAGCACAGTCATTTTTTAGTGATCTCCATTAATGCTGACATACCCAGACAGGCAAACTTACTTTTGTAATTCCAGTGGAATGCCAGATGGAAAAAACCTGTCTGGTCTCAAGTTTGGTTTTTGATAAAGTGTAATAAAGTGGGACTACAGTTTCTGAAATCACTTCGTAAATTTCAAACATAAACACCTGACATCAGATTTGATGTTCAATAGATATGATTCTGATTCTGTGTTTTCCCAGAAACACTAAATATTTACTAGTTTAGATAACTTCAATTAATTTTCTTTTTTTTTTTTTAATATGTGCATTTGAAATATTCAAGAAAAAGAAAATGGTACATTGCCTTAAAGAGATGAAAAACAAATCCATTCTTCAAAACACAAAACCTGTTTCCTAGAGACTAAGAAAGACTACTTTCCTAGGTAGATTTTTCCACAATAACATGTAGAAACACTGGTGTTTAAATTTAAATTTTCATTGGCAACACACACAAAATATAAGTATAGTCTATATCTATCTGTCGTGGTTTAAACCCACGCAGCTCGTTCACTCACTCAACCCCCCTGGCTTGCCCTCC
>NDXB01005669.1:256-22734 GCA_002631895.1 Agapornis roseicollis | reverse complement strand
ATGGAGCCAGGCTGAGAACATTGGGGCTGTTGAGGCTGGAGAGGAGAAGCTGCATGGAGACCTGAGAGCAGCTTCCAGTGTCTGAAGGGGGCCTCTAGGGATGCTGGGACGGGACTCTTCATTAGGGACTGCAGTGACAGGACAAGGGGTGATGGGTTCAGACTGAAACAGGGGAGGTTTAGATTGGAGATAAGGAAGAAATTCTTTGCTGTGAGGGTGCTGAGGCACTGGAATGGGTTGCCCAGGGAAGCTGTGAATGCTCCATCCCTGGCAGTTTTTAAGGCCAGGTTGGACAGAGCCTTGGGTACCATGGTTTAGTGTGAGGTGTCCCTGCTTATGGCAGGGGGGTTGGAACTGAATGATCTTAAGGTCCTTTCCAACCCTAACTGTTCTATGATTTGATTCTGTTCTATTCTATGAAGAGTCCCTTTATTATTCAAAGCACCAAACCCTAAAATATTCAAACATCTCATCTCACGTACCCAGAGTTCACAATTAAAAACAATTAAATTAGAGCTGATGTTGGATTTTTTTCCTGTGTTTTCATCCTTTATTCTCCAGCCACCTCCTTAGCTTTTCTGTGTAATCACACTTCAAAACCAATGCAAGCAGAGATATTCACCCCTAGGAGAAAACCACAAAGGAGTATTTTCACATAGAGGTAAACATGAAAGGAATGAGTCTCTTTTTGCCTGGTTCTGCATCATTTACCATGTGAATATATAAATCTTCATAGACTGAACAATGCAGCTCCGGAGAACATAATTGATTTTTCTCTGTGTAGCTCATTGCTGATGAACTATTCCTTGCTTGTATTTCCTCGGGAGGAATGATGGATGTGTATTTATGGAACGACACAAGCACAATTCCCAGAATGCAAACACTGAGCTGGTTTTGTGTCAAGGATAAGGGCCCTGCACAGGGCAGTGATGATAGCAGTGATTGTCCGGTAGGAATTAGCATCATGGCAGAAAAAGGACTCATGTATTCATATCCAGCTTCCAATGTTTCAGCTTAAACCCACTTCTTCCTGCAGTTCTGTTTCTCCCATTTTAATGTACTTTTCCTTTCTAACTCTGAAGAAACACCAATGCCATAAATATGATGTAAAGTCTGACCTGGAAGCCAGAACCCCCCTAAATCTGTTCCTTATTTTGCCATTCATTTTGTGCCTTGTCTTGGCAGCGTTACTGGATCTTTTTGCTTCAGTTGTCATATATACACAGCAGACATTATTCCTTTGTTCCTCTCTATTGTGAGATGTTGTTATGAGGATTAATCAGTGTTCAAGACTGATAATTATTCAGAGTTATCCATGAGGAAAGCACAGTGTTGGCCGCTGGAGTCTGGGATAAGATTGCATTTACAGTGATGATAAAAATCACTGCCTGCAGCTGCAGCAATCAGGCAGCAGCACCAGCCCCCATCATGGTGTTGACAAACAGCTCCGTTTGCCCTGTTTTCCCCTCCATGGATCAGGGAATCACTGAGTATCTCAATGGGAAGGGACCTGAAAGGATCATCAAGTCCAACAGCCACATATGTATCCTATACGCTCAACCGAAGTGGTACAGGTTCCTATGGTACGAAACAAGTTTTGAGCTTACTCTAAGACTTTGTCCCACCACACAGATGGCAATATTGTCCCTATCCCTTGGCTCTACCAGCTCACTGTCCCTATCAGCTTAAGCAAATGGATAGCCTCTATTTGCCTGCTTTTCAGCTGGGAGAGGAAGAAGGGGTGAACTTAAGGAGTATGGCTGGTGGCAAGTGGGCAATGTAAAAGCACTGACATGGGAGATTCGTGTTTCCTGTTGGAAGAACCTGTATTTCCCCTTAGGAAGTGCAGGTAGTTGCGTGCTTTGTCTGAGATGAATGAAAACCATAGAACCCACCCCTGCCCCATGGCACTGAGGCCTCCTCTCCACGCTGGGTGAACCCTTGCAGGGCCGGTGCCTGCAGCCCTGCCCTGGGCAGCCTCTTCCAATGCCTGAGCACCCTGGGGGCAAGGAATTGTTGCTCAGCTCCATCTAAACCTGCCCTGGGGCAGCTTGAGCCCGGCTCCTCTTGGCCCATCCCTTGTTGCTTGGGAGCAGAGCCCAGCCCCTCCTGGCTCCATCCTCCTGGCAGGCACTTGCAGGGAGCGATAAGATGATCTTACTGCTCTTGGCACTGCTGCAAAGAGACATGGCAACACTAAGGCTGCACACCCTGGCCTTGGGTTGGGGCTAATCCTCCTCTAAGCTGGGATGAAGGTGTTCAAAGGTCCCTTGTCCCATGAGCCTTTTGTGGAAGCCACTCTCATCCATCCTTCTTTAGGAAACAAGGTCTCTAAATGACACTTTGGTGGTGAGACAAGAACGAGACAGAGATGGACCCTGCAATTATTGATAGAAATGAGAGCATGGAGCAAGCAGAAGAAGCACACAGCCCGTGTGGAGCAGAACAGGCTGCTCAGCCTGCTGGCTGCTGCTGCTGGAGCCAGACAGACACAGGCTGTTCTGGCTGTGATGAATGGAGATGAAGGTTTCACTGATTCACAGCAGGCAGATGATTTACTGCAGCAAGTGCTCGGCTCTTAACCCTTTGCTGCCTTTCAATTCCCGCCTGGAAGCAAGAGACAGCCAGTGGTTCTTCCTATGGGGAAGGGCTGGGATGTGGGTGATGGACATGGCCTTATATATTTATGTGTATGTATAGACATAAATACATATGTATATGTATGTATTTATAGGGGACAGCTCTGCTCACCTAGACCCTGCTTTGTCCCCTGTGCACCATGCCCATGAGCTGCAGGTACAGTTGGGTGGCAGACACAAAGATGACAGGTCAACCTGGAGAAGAGAAGGCTCCTGAAGGGGAGCCCTGAGAGCAGCTCCAGGGCCTAAAGGGGCNCAGCTCTGCTCACCTAGACCCTGCTTTGTCCCCTGTGCACCATGCCCATGAGCTGCAGGTACAGTTGGGTGGCAGACACAAAGATGACAGGTCAACCTGGAGAAGAGAAGGCTCCTGAAGGGGAGCCCTGAGAGCAGCTCCAGGGCCTAAAGGGGCTGCAGTGAACCTGGAGAGGGGCTTGGGCCAAGGGCCTGTAGGGCCAGGCCAAGGGCAATGGCTTGAACCTGCCCCAGGGGAGACTGAGCTGAGGTCTTAGGCACAGGCTCTTCCCTATATACATGTATTCAAGGCCAGGTTGGACAGAGGGGCTTGGAGCAAGCTGCTCCAGTGGAAGGGGTCCCTGGCCGTGGCAGGGGTTGGAGCTGGAGGAGCTTTAAGGCCTCTTCAACCCAAACCAGTCTGTGGTTCTGTGAATGATCAGGACAGCCTTTGGTGTCTCAGCAATTCACATCATTCAGGAGAGGGAAACACTCCAGCATCTAAATCCCATTTTATTCTACCCAAAACAGAGTTCAAAGGCACCCAAAATCATCCCCAAAGCACCTTTATAGAGCCCAGCATTGTGCACACAAGACCATGCAGCCCAGAAACCTCTCAGACCCATATTGTGGGTGCAATCAGTTCCTCATTCTGGTTATTGAACCCAGCATAAATGTGAACCCATTTTGGACATGCAGTAGAAAGTAGCCATTTCTGGGGAGGAAAACTACAGAGAATAAGCTCATTTTCCCTTTCTCCTCTCTTTTTTTCCCCTCTATGAAACATGTCAGTGGCTTTCATCTATATTTTGCTTAAGAATTCCTTTTCCATTTGGAGAGCTGTTGTTTATTATTCAAAGCCATTAAACAGCCTCTAAAACCATAGAGCTCCCAAATGAAAGAGGAGCTATTAGGCCATGCAGTCTATTCATTTTCAAGATTTATTAAGCTCTGGTAGAGGTATCTACCACTCAACCCTATAGGAGAAAGCTTGAACATGACTTCCCAAATGAGCACATTCATCTCTGTGGCCCCAATTTGCATGAGTCTTTGGTGCAGAAGCATTTGCAAACCTCTTCTGTGCTCAAAACATGGATGTTTGCACACAGGGTGCTTGCAATTCATTGTGCATTGCTATTGTTGAAGGCTGGGGCTGTGAAGGGGGGTTGGAGTAGCTGTTCCATGCAGTAGCTGGAGAATGTCTACATTGTAAAGCCATTCTACCCACTATCCATCCCTCCCAGCCACACAGGTGACCCTGGAGAACAGCTAAATCCCTAATGGAGATGCTTCACTTGCACAGACCCCACTGCTGCCTTCTGTCAACGCTGGTGCCTTTCTCCTTCCAGTTCACTGGACCTGGCTGGTTTGATCACAGTAGAACTGCTCGTGCCTTTCATTGGGAAGGACTGGAGAGGAGATGGAAGGTTTAGGTAGGCTGGGAGGGAAGAGACATTAAGGACCTCAAGAAGCTGAAGAAGTGTGCAGTGGGATTTAAGCTGGCTTTATCACAACCTAACATCCATCCATCCATAGAACCATAGAATCCCAGACTGGTTTGGGTTGGAAGGGACCTTAAAGCTCCTCCAGCTCCAACCTCTGCCACAGGCAGGGACCCCTTCCACTGGAGCAGCTTGCTCCAAGCCCCTGTGTCCAACCTGGCCTTGAGCACTGCCAGGGATGGGGCAGCCACAGCTTCTCTGGGCCATCACCCTGGGCCAGCGCCTCAGCACCCTCCCCTGTGTCAGTTTGGACCCGTTACCCCTTGTCCTGTCACTGCAGTCCCTAATGGAGAGTCCCTCCCCAGCATCCCTATAGGCCCCCTTCAGACACGGNAGCACTGCCAGGGATGGGGCAGCCACAGCTTCTCTGGGCCATCACCCTGGGCCAGCGCCTCAGCACCCTCCCCTGTGTCAGTTTGGACCCGTTACCCCTTGTCCTGTCACTGCAGTCCCTAATGGAGAGTCCCTCCCCAGCATCCTTGTAGCCCCCTTCAGACACTGGAAGCTGCTCTCAGGTCTCCACGCAGCTTCTCTTCTCCAGCCTCAACAGCCCCAATGTTCTCAGCCTGGCTCCATAGAGGAGATGCTCATGTCGAGGTCCAAGTGATTTCTTAAGTCCTGTCAGTCTTTTGTGTGAAGAAGCATTAATTAAAGGGCGCAAATCACAGTTGTGTGAAGCTCAGAGAAAGCCATACCCATGCGGGCTCACAGAGCTGGTAAGAAGCTATCAGTAAAGTTTATGAGATGAGAGTTAATGGTCCCTCCCTTTTGTGCTCCCTGGAACAGACAGTGAAGATGAATTACTGATTGGAAGCTGATGACCGTCTAGGGATAAGGGATGTTAACTTGCTTCCATTTAATTTGGGTAAACAGAGGGCAAGCACAGCAGTATCAGCCTGTGAGAGGGGTTCACCTGCATGTGCTGTACCTCCAATCAGTGTTTCTGCATGGCTGCTTTCAGAGAAATACTGGGATTTAAATGAACTGTGTGGAAAACTGTAGGAAGGAAGTGTCTCTTTGAGAGGAGCTGTGCAGATGATCAAAAGAGAGCATTGCACAGCCCAGAAATAGGCTCATTCTTTGTTAAACCCCATATAA
Source organism: Agapornis roseicollis (assembly GCA_002631895.1). Lineage (NCBI taxonomy): Eukaryota > Metazoa > Chordata > Aves > Psittaciformes > Psittacidae > Agapornis > Agapornis roseicollis. Next base: position 17,261 of record NDXB01005669.1, on the reverse strand, counting down.
AATAGCTGCAGCTTCAATTGATAAAGCCACTGAGGTGAATTGTCTGATGAGCTCTTGCAGGATTTAATAGAGGCCAGAGCTTTCTGTTTGCCTCCCTATATTCCCGGCTCAGATGGAGCTGGGATGCTGTAATGGGAATGAATTGCGACTTAGTTTGACAGCCAATCGTGGGTTTAGGGATGAGCAAACATCTGTCCATCCCCCATCTGACACTCATCTCCCTCCAGCCTCTGACAGATGCTCTGATGGATAAATTCACTCAAAGCTGCTGACAAGACCCAATCCTGGCCCCAAGAGCCGTGACAAAGAGGGACAATTAGGTTGGTTGTGCCAGCACAAATGACCAAATACTCGAGCAGCTGAGACAATCTGCACAGATTTGTGTCAGGGAATGGGGATGGAAAGGCCATATGGTGCGCAATCGAACCAGAGGATTCGTTATGTGCGTTGCCACTCGGAATGGGCAGGGGCTGCATCTGTAAAGAGAAAAACCTTGTAAAGAGCGGCTTTTTGGGGAAGTGCTCAGCGTGAGCTGGTTTTACCCTGGGTTTGGAGCTGTTGGGGATTTTCAGGGTGTGGGCTGGCAGCCCTTGTTTATTTAGAATCATAGAATCAGAGAGAGAATGGTTTGGGTTAGAAAGGACCTTAACGCTCCTGCAGTTCAACCACTGTCATGGGCTGGGACCCCTTCCATTGGAGCACCTTGCTCCAAGCCCCTGTGTCCAACCTGGCCTTGAGCACTGCCAGGGATGGGGCAGCCACAGCTTCTCTGGGCACCGTGGGCCAGTGCCTCAGCACCCTCATGGGGAAGAGCATCTGCCTTTTATCCAATCTAAACCTCCCCTGTTTCAGTCTGAACCCATCACCCCTTGTCCTGTCACTGCAGTTCCTAATGAAGAGTCCCTCCCCAGCATCCCTATAGGCCCCCTTCAGATACTGGAACCTGCTCTCAGGTCTCCACGCAGCTTCTCTTCTCCAGCCTCAACAGCCCCAATGTTCTCAGCCTGGCTCCATCCAGGAGCTGCTCCAGCCCCTGCTCATCCTCGTGGCCTCCTCTGCACTTGTTCCAACAGCTCCATGTCTTTTGGATGTTGAGGACCCCNCCTGCCCTGCTCATCCTCGTGGCCTCCTCTGCACTTGTTCCAACAGCTCCATGTCTTTTGGATGTTGAGGACCCCAGAACTGCCCCCAGTGCTCCAGGTGAGGTCTCCCGAGAGCAGAGCAGAGCAGAGGGGCAGGATCAGCTCCTTCGACCTGCTGCTCACTCCATTACTCTATTTACTCCATGGTTTGATACTTGTAAGACGATGGATGCACTGACTGGTCACCACCAGCTCCCACCAACCTGGAGTTTCCCAGTGGTATCCCTTTTTGGGTATCCCTACTCCACTGCTATGGGCAAATCATAGAATCACAGAAGAGTTAGGGTTGGAAAGGACCTTAAGATCATCCAGTTCCAACCCCCCCGCCATAAGCAGGGACACCTCACACTAAACCATGTCACTTTCTCATACCATAAACACGTTTCCTTTGGAAAGATTTAGCTATTAGATTCCTGGTTTTCACTAAGCCTCTGCTGTGTCAAGACTTCCCCTTTGCCTTCTGTTGTGGTGTCAGGAGAAGCAATTCCTAGGCTGAGTTTTGATCTCCTTCAAAGGGAAGGGAAATCCTGGCTGTAAAAGCAATGCTCATTTCAGTCATTAAAGCTACAAGCGCTCAGCTCACCAAAGGCCTTGTGAAGATGTCAGCTCTGTTTAATAGCATTTGGAGGTGATTTATGGCTCTGTTCTGAGACATCAGCCAAGAAATTACCCCCACAAATGAACAGATCTGACCAGAAGTGGCTCATGTGGTAAAGCACAGGCCCTGCTGCACTGATTCAGTGTTGCCCTGTGGTTCATGGACCACTCATGAGCTATAAGGCCATGAGAAGGTGTTTCACGGAGCAGGAACCAAGTGTATTGTGCATTAATACAACCCCATTGCTGAAGCTCTAGGGACATCGTCAGACACCGACAACCATCAGTGTGTGGAAGCTGACGTGGAATTGTACCAGTTATCTTTATGATTGAATTTTAAACTATGTTCTTATAGTCAAATTGTGCTTTTCTAGAGAAATGAACTGATTTCTGCAAAGGGAGACTATTCTGCTTATTCCTCCCACATTCACACACACTCCTTCCTTGTTGCCAAACAGCAGTGTACAAAGTGCAGTGTATTTCATATTGCTTGGATGCTCTTTAGGTGTCTGGAAATCTCTAACGCCCTACTCATACACGACCTTTAAATGGAGAAAGCATCTTCTTCCGCCCAGTCTGATTGTCATGGGCAGGAGTTAAAAGAGGGGTGAAGAGGGGGGAGATGGAATCAGTGCCATGGAATGCCCAAGGGATTTGGTTGTTACATCCGGAGGGGAATGAGCCACGCACATGGAATCACGAGGTGAGCGGGACGTGTCCTCCAAAGATGGCATCTTGGAAGACTTTAGCAGCCAGATTTTCCCACTGAGCAAAATATGTGGAGCGAATCTTGTGGGTTTGCCCCAAATTTCACCTGTCTCCCAGGGCTTTTCCCTTCCTGTGCCAGGGGGTGGGAACTGGATGATCTTTAAGGTCCCTTCAACCCAAATCAGTCCATGGTTCTGTGAAGAGCAGAGATCTCAGCTGTGAGATCTGAGCACCAAGATTTAGGTGCACATTGATACCTTGGTGTGCAAGGGAAAGCAGCTCAAGAGGTGGTGGTTGGAGCTGTAAGCATTAAGACAGCGTCTTCCTTCTTGTCTCTTCCTCAGAAACAGGTCAAACAGCCCAAAACTCAAAAATAAAGGCAATTAAAGGTCCTGGAAATCTCAGCCAAAGGGGTAAAGGCAATACAGAAAGAGTGGGTTTGGAGGGGAGCAACACAGTTACTGCAACACTGAATGTAAGTGGATACATGTCAAGGTCTGAACGTAGAATCACATAGAATCATAGAATCATTAGGGTTGGAAAGGACCTGAACATCATCCAGTTCCAACCCCCTGCCATGGGCAGGGACACCTCACACTAAACCAGGGCACCCAAGGCTCTGTCCAACCTGGCCTTGAACACTGCCAGGGATGGAGCATTCACAGCCTCCCTGGGCAACCCATTCCAGTGCCTCAGCACCCTCACAGGGAAGAATTTCTTCCTTAGATCCAATCTAAACCTCCCCTGTTTCAGTTTGAACCCGTTACCCCTTGTCCTATCACTGCAGTCCCTAATGAAGAGCCCCTCACTAGGGACTGTCCCAGTGTCGTCATCTCTTTAAGCAATGGAGAAGACAAACCTGACTTCAGAGAGCCTTGCTAGTAGAAATATGCAATCACAATAACTTGATCTGGGCTTCCGCATAAGATCGAAGTCATTTCCCCTTAATGCCAGGAAAATATATGGCCTTTCTTGAGGTAGCAGAAGCACCACATCAATCACGGCTTTAATTGAGTTCAAGCCATTTGCCAGCTTCTCAGATTTGATTTTTTCTCTGCAGAGCTGGAGTCAGATTGGAAACAGGGCTGCAGGGAAGCAAGAGGGAAACCTGGACACAAAAGCAGGCAGATCTCAGACCACAGATGTAAATGAAGCACAGCAATCAAAAGGAAATGAGTCACAATCCTAATGCCCTAAGAATCAGCCTCCCTACCTGATTTGGACCAGAATCCTCAAGGATTGGATCAGAATCCTCAAGGACCAAATCTCTAGTTTATTGGTGCAGGTTTTCCCAGAATTGTTCATTTTAACAAATGGATCAAATATGATCAACACTTGTTATAGATAGGCTGGGGAATGCAGAGAAGCCAATTGTGTGATCATGCAACGTCCACTCCATCCCTTAGGGCTGGCCCTAAGCATAGAATCATAGAATGGTTTGGGTTGGAAAGGACCTTAAGATCATCCAGTTCCAACCCCCTGCCATGGGCACGGATGCCTCACACTAGACTGTGTTGCTCAAGGCTCTGTCCAACCTGGCCTTGAACACTGCCAGGGATGGAGCATCAAAAATGGATGTAGCATCAAAAGTGGATGGAGTCATCAAAAAGGGGACAAGTGCTTTTTGAGGGTCCTCAGAAAGGGTTTTCCCAACTGTTCCAGATGTTCTGCTTGCAGCTGGATCATGAAAGCCCTGGGGACACGTGGAGGCTCTCCAGATGGCCTCAAAACCATGAACACCAACTGCAAGTAAAAAGAGCAAAGGATCTGCTTAGACAATTCTGGGCATACACGTGGTCCTCTCCTAAGAGCAGACCTTTGCTGTAATTCCTCTCACCCTGGCTCAAACACCAACAGGGCTCCTGAGCTGGTCATCCCAGAGCTGACAACCCATAATTATTTGGGATGTCAGGATTGTACCACTCTCTTAGCTTTCTAACCTTGTAACTTCACCCCAACACGGTCTTCACCCCATAGACATAATGCTGAATGCCTGCACAAGAGCTGAAACACTGGGTAATATTCCAAGAGTGAGAGCTCTTCAAATGCCCGTTTTGTACATGGGGAAACTGGAAATGGCTTTTATAGAAGCCAATTTCTATGGAAAACCAAGCACAGAAGCCAGGAAGGGAGGTGATGTGGCAAACCAGCACATGCACTGGACTGACTGGTGGAGCAGAAACAAGGCACCTTTCAGACCATTTTAGTAAAGGACCAGGCTTAAGATATCAGCCACAATTTATGGATGCAGAAATAAGGAGGCTTTTCAGGAAAAATCATGGAGAAACATACACCCATAGGCTGGAAACTGGAGTCAAGGTGCTCAAACAAGGGTGGCCTTGTTTTGCCTCTGCACAAGTTAGTGGGGAAAGGGAACAACCAGATGGCAGGATATGACTCAAAAATGAACAGCTACGGAGCCATGCCACAAGCTGATGAGGTGCTTTTTCAGGGATGGGAGGTAAGAGCAGTGATCCTTTCAGTGTTATCAGATACAGAACAGCCTGAGGCCAGCTCTGCTTACGTGGATGAGCCGAGGGATAGAAAGATTTGGTGACCTCCTCATGGCTGTAGTGGAAACTCTCTGTAAAGACTTTGGTTACCACAGAACCGCAGCCTGGTTTGGGTTGAAGGGACCTTAAAGCCCATCCAGCTCCAACCCCTGCCACTGGAGCAGCTTGCTCCAAGCCCCTGGGTCCAACCTGGCCTTGAGCATTGCCAGGGATGGGGCAGCCACAGCTTCTCTGGGCCATCACCCTGGGCCAGCGCCTCAGCACCCTCATTGTGCAGAATGTCTTATATCTCATCTATATCTACCCTCTTTATAACTGTTACACCTCATCCCATCACTGCATTCCCAGATGAAAAGCCCCTCTCCAGCTTTCCTGCCGCCCCTTTTAGCTGTGGTTATTCCCTCCACAAAACTACTTCAGGCGCTGTAATGATACCACAAACCCACACCTCCTGCCACAGTGTTCACTGTACCAGGAGGAGGTAGGTGATTGCTCTTCTGATGTCTCTTCCAGTGATCCCATGAGGTCTGGTGGCTGCAGTTATGTCCCTGCCCAACAAAGCCAATGCAACCCTCATCAGGCTTCCTCTCTGCATTTACAGCCCCTTCATCACCTCATCAGCAACTCACTCTTAGCAGCATCTCCAGCTCTATTGCAGCAAGACCAACTCCCAGCACGAGATGCCAAACCCTCCTTAGCTTTAACCCCAGTTTGCTTGCAGGGAATGCACTTCCATCTGAGGAGAGGACTTTTGCTTCTCCACCATAAATACACTGACAACAACAAGTATAATAAACAAAGTAAAAGCAAACACAATGAAAACATGCTGGTAGTCTCTTTCCCATCTGTCAGTCCATCTGCCATTCCTCAACATACCCTCAGTACCAACCAGCTGCTCTCAAACATCTCCTCCTCAAAGGGAATCCCCCTCAGTTGCTGCAGGATTCCAGGATGGATTTGAGACCACAGCACCAGTCCAGGCACTTATCTGCCCCATCTCAGTAAAACTAAGAGCAATCTGTACTTGGAATGTGGTAAGAACCTGGTTAAATCAGTGTTGGAGGTCATGGTCTGTTCCCTGTTTCCTCTCTAAACTCATTGGCACAGATGAGATACCTGTGATTGTGACCTGGTAGAATTCAAAGAGCTTGTGTAAGCTCCAAGTTACATTAAAAGCATGTAATGCAAGGATCTGATGGCCTCTGTGTAGAGATGGTCCCAAAACTGCATATGTGCCCATGATGCAAGGAGGAGGCCATGAGTTCTCCCATTCATCCTTGGACATCATACAATCATAGAACAGTTTGGGTTGGAAAGGACCTTAATATCATCCAGTTCCAACCCCTGCCAGAAGCAGGGACACCTCACACTAAACCAGGACACCCAAGGCTCTCTCCAACCTGGCCTTGAACACTGCCAGGGATGGAGCATTCACAGCTTCCCTGGCCAACCCATTCCAGTGCCTCAGCACCCTCACAGCAAAGAATTTCTTCCTTAGATCCAATCTAAACCTCTCCTATTTCAGTCTGAACCCGTCACCCCTTGTCCTGTCACTGCAGTCCCTAATGAAGAGTCCCCCCCCAGCATCCCTATAGGCTCCCTACAAATCCCAGCAACTCGGTGGCTCTCTTTTCCCATCATCTGTATAAAAACCAGCAGAGATGAGGCTTGGCTTCTGCCCAGCGCTCCTGACTTCTGCAGGCTCTGCCCCAGGAAAGGCCTGGGAGATGAGCTGGAAAGCCTCACCTCTGCAGAGCCTTGGTGGAACAGAGCCACCCATATGCCACAAGGGATGGGGATGTCCTCACTGTTGCCTCTACGTTGGAAGCCACCAACCCCAGCCTCCCCTTTGGGCTCTTCCCTCTCCTTGCATACCTGTGGTTTAGTAGCCACAAGGAAGGAGCCTTTTAATCTCTCTGTTTCTGTCTATTCCCAAAACACACCTCTAATTCCCTAGGCCATGTTGATGCTCTCAGCCATAGCCATAATGTGTACGGTACTTCACATGTAGCTCATGCCCTAACTACAACCTCTTACCATAATCTTCTCCTTGATTCTGTATTTAGCACTCCACAAAAATATATACACAGGAGAAGGTAGGGAGCTTGAAGAGAGAGGGAGAGCAACCATTAAATGAAGGGATAACAATCATATGCACCATGAAGAAGGTGATAATCATAAGATCCCAGCCTGGTTTGGGTTGAAGGGACCTTAAAGCTCCTCCAGTTCCAACCCCTGCCACGGGCAGGGACCCCTTCCACTGGAGCAGCTTGCTCCAAGCCCCTGGGTCCAACCTGGCCTTGAGCACTGCCAGGGATGGGGCAGCCACAGCTTCTCTGGGCCATCACCCTGGGCCAGCGCCTCAGCACCCTCATGGGGAACAGCTTCTGCCTCAGAGCTCAGCTCAGTCTCCCCTTGGGTAGGTTCAAGCCATTGCCCTTGGCCTTGCCCTACAGGCCCTTGGCCCAAGCCCCTTCCAACCACTGTGCATAGGGCTAACTCGAGAGCAGAGAGCTCATTATGCACCATGCTCAGCACGGGTAGCTCAGCTGATGGAGATGAATGGACGCATGCTGGTGGATGGGAGAAGAGCTGAGAGCCCTCATCACGAGCAGATGGCAAAAGGAGGGGAGGAAGGGGGAGAAGGGTCTCTCAAAGGAGTAACTCTAGCTCAGATGATGTTCATTCTGCTCGCTGGCCCAGCCAACTGAATTAATGTGCAGTGCAATCGGCCTCTTGCACATTAATGGCATGCTTTAGAAAGGGAAGAGCAGACAGGAGTCAATCAGTTGAAGTGTAATTGAGGGATGAGGAATGCAAAGGCTTCAGGCAGGTGCCTTCACCTCATCATTGTGAAATAATACATGTGTGAAGCAACTCCCTCCTTTCCTGATGGCTTGGGGAAGCTTCTGAGGACACCAACCCCCCCTCTATGTCTCTAGTGAGGGGTTGGGGACAGCTAGACTGGCAGAGCTGAGACCCCCTTGGCATCCTTGTGACAAAAAGCCATTGGTCTAACACCCTGCTGCCAATTGAGGTCCTATATTTGCTCCAGGAATCACCTCTTGGCTGCAAGGGAGGGGGCCTATAGGGATGCTGGGGAGGGACTCTTCATTAGGGACTGCAGTGACAGGACAAGGGGTGATGGGTTCAGACTGAAACAGGGGAGGTTTAGATTGGAGATAAGGAAGGAATTCTTTGCTGTGAGGGTGCTGAGGCACTGGAATGGGTTGCCCAGGGAAGCTGTGAATGCTCCATCCCTGGCAGTGTTGAAGGCCAGGTTGGACAGAGCCTTGGGTGCCCTGGTTTAGTGTGAGGTGTCCCTGTTTATGGCAAGGGGTTGGCACTGGATGACCTTAAGGTCCTTCCCAACCCAAACTGTTCTATGATTCTAAGGGACCAACATGTGCTTTGCTTGCTCATCAGGTCCACCACATCCTGCCAGGGCATCTCAGTTACTGGAGAAGGGACTTGGGCATCACCTTTGCCGAGCTTGTGGGTTTGGTGGCTGCTGAGCTTTGCTGTGGATGGGGAGGTGAGTCAGTGCCCATGATGTACTGCTTTGTGTCTTTATGAGGCAAAGATCTGCTGGAGTTTACCCATAGCTGCTTAAATATGGTCTGAGCTGGAGCCTGAGCCAACACACAAGGGAAAGACCATGTTGCAGCTTTGTCCCCCAGCCAGAACGGATCCCACTGCATTTTACCCTATACAAAACAAGGACCTGCTCTTCACCCCACCCAGCTGCATGGTTTAGTGCTTGCCAAGAGCATGCTCTGTCACTGGCATGGCTGGAAAAGAGGACCAGGCAAAAAGTGCCCCATTATGGGGATTGATGGGCCCTCAGAAACAACAGGCACAAGGACAAAGGCTCAGCCTTTCTATGGAGCAAACATCCCTCTAAATCCTCATTACAAAATCCAGGAGGTTGGGGATACCATTTAATGTTATGGAATAAGAGAAGGAAGAGGAAGGAAAACAGCAAGTCAGGGATATTCATTGGTCTAAGGTTCCTAAGCATAGACACCCTGGGGCTGGCCTAGTGCTTTGCTAGTAATACTTGGAGACATAGAGGTGTTCTCCAAGCTCATCTTCCTGAAGGACCCTATCTATTTCTTACCACTGTTTCTAGGAAGAGATGCTCAGAGCATCTTCTCTGTTTAAGGGATGGTTCTGGATGATCCATGGTCTGCTGTGGTTCAGAGCTCTTCTTCAAAGCCAGAGGATCAAAGAAGTGCTCAAAGCAAAGCTCTCATCACAGATAGGATGCTTGGCTGCTTGAGGAACAGGAAAGCACTGAGACCACTTTCAAGAGTGATCACGGTTGGGCTGACCTTGAGAGCAGTGTGTGGTTAGAAACAACAGTATTATATTGCATCCTCATCCAGCCTATTTCTCCCAGGAAAAGGAGAAAGGGAGGAATTGTATATGTATTTAGAGGTTTCCAACCATCCAGTCCTTACTGGAGACAGCAATCCAACAGCTACAACCCCAACCTGCACAACAAACTCACCTTCATTGCCATTTCCAAACCTGGTCACCCAGGGCTGTGTGTGAGCATCACGCACAGCTTAACCCACCTGCTGCTGGGACTGGCTCTGCTGTTTCCATGGCGAGCGACTATAGGATGCTGTTGGAGCTCCTGCTTCCCGAGGCAGTGGGAAGCTGCTGAAAACAAACTGAGAAGCAGATGCCACGTCCTGAGGTGCCTCCCAATGTGCAGCCTGTCCTGCCTCAATCCTTAGGGGATTTATCCCTATAAAACCCCTCTCCTAAGCAAAATTGAGGGTTTTGCTGGAAAGAAGCTCTGTTAAGCAATAGATAACTTCTCTTTTACAAGGTGACTACGTGCTGTTGTGGCAGTATTCGTTTTGAAGGTGTTGACCCATCAACAGAGAGGCTGAGGGCTTTTTGGCTAAAGGGAGGTGGATGGTTTGTAGTGGAGCTGGATGCTAAGCCTCAGTGCTTCTCCTAGGAGCCTATAAGCCACCCTGATTCCCTATGTACCTTTAGACAGCTGTGACCAGAGGTGAGCTTAAATTGGTTTGGGGAAGGAATCTTGGTCTGTAACCAGACTCCAGCTCTGACTCCTTTTCTCTGTAGCACAACACGAGGTCATTGCACCCATATGTGCTGCAAAGCAGGGCTGTGATTCAGCTCCACATTTGTCTGCTCAAGGTCTTAAAGCTCCTCCAGCTCCAACCCCTGCCACGGGGCAGGGACCCCTTCCACTGGATCCGCTTGCTCCAAGCCCCTGTGTCCAACCTGGCCTTGAGCACTGCCAGGGATGGGGCAGCCACAGCTTCTCTGGGCCATCACCCTGGGCCAGCGCCTCAGCACCCTCCCAGGGAACAGCTTCTGCCTCAGAGCTCAGCTCAGGCTCCCCTCTTTTAGTTTGAAACCATTGCTCCTTATCCCATCACTACAGGCTCTACTGAATGTCTCTCCCTCCCTTTTAAGTACTGAAAGGCTGCAATAAGAGAGCCTTCTCCCCTCCATGTTTTACCCATCTCTTTACTACATTTAGATACGTTGGACGTAAAGATTCACATCTTCTCTTCTTCATGCACCCAAACCCCCTTGTTCTGCATTTGCAAGGCCATATGGTCTTAGCAACTTCCCTCTGGAAGCAGCACCCAGGTCCAGCAGGACCCAGAGCTGCAGGGCAGGGATAAAAGAGGGAGCTGCAAAGAGAAGATGAGTAAAAACTGGTGTTTGCATGGGCCATGTTGTCTTGTCGTTGACTGCTACTGATCCAACCAGAGCCCCAGGCAGTGACAGCTAAGCCGGCACTCATCCCCATGCTCCCTGCTGTGCAAACCCGGACTGCAGGCAATTGTCTGTATGGACAGGGAGAAGAGGAAAACACCCTTTCCAGGTTGAGAAATACAGGCTGAAATATAAGCTGGATGCAGCGATGGAGTCCAGGACTGGTGGTTCTGAGATGACACCCACTGGTGAGGATCAACACTGCAAGAAGGATGAGGTGTCTTGGCCACGCTGCTTTGGAAGAGCCTTGCGGTGAGTCTTCAGTCTCCCAAACGGTCCTTATGAGACCAGATTTAGCTAGAACACCAAAAGATATCCCCCAACAAGGGAGTGCACGTTGAACTGCAGCTGATGGGTGGTCAGGGACTGAGTCTCCCACCTTCATAAATGTCCATTTGTGACCATAAGATGCAGACTGTTGTGTGTACCAGCAGAGCATTTAACAGACTTAGGCATAGGCAAGAGTCCTGCTGATGTCCAGCTGTGCTAGGCAATCATATATCCCACAGATGGCATAGGATGTGGGTTCCTGCCTCAGAAAGCCTATGATGAAGAAAAGAACAATGAACATGGGAAAAAAGGGGGAGGAAAAAAGGATGAACCATTGAAAACCATTAACAGGGACAATAGCTCCAGCAGGAGCAGCCATAATACGTGAGTCCAGGGAAGGTTGTCATAGAACCCCAGCCTGGTTTGGGTTGGAAGGGACCTTAAAGCCCATCCAGTTCCAACCCCTGCCACGGGCAGGGACCCCTTCCACTGGAGCAGCTTGCTCCAAGCCCCTGTGTCCAACCTGGCCTTGAGCATTGCCAGGGATGGGGCAGCCACAGCTTCTCTGGGCCATCACCCTGGGCCAGCGCCTCAGCACCCTCGTTGTGCAGAATGTCTTATATCTCATCTATATCTACCCTCTTTACTTTATAACTGTTACCCCTCATCCCATCACTACATTCACCCCTCTCCAGGTTCCCTGCAGCCCCTTTAGGCATTGGAGCTGCTCTGAGGTCTCCCCTTCAGGAGCCTTCTCTTCTCCAGGCTGTTCCCTAGAAGCAAAGGTTATTTTGCAGAGGTGCCTCATAGCCAGGTCCTGAATCCCCGTTTCATCCAGGGGACAGGAAAACACCTTCTCCTTTCCCAGGCTTTTCCAAACCTGATGGGGTTGAAGAAAACGTTGGCCTTTTTTGGCTGGAGAAGTGGGATCTTGCAGCAGATGGCGCTTCTGCCTAGGAAACAGGCTGGGAATAGACTTGGTCCATGGGCAGTGAGTGGAGCAAGGCGATGGCTCCCAAGCATTGGTCATTGGACGTGGCAAATGTACCTTGCAAATACCCCAAATTCAGGCTTGCGGGTCAGGGAACACGGAAGGGAAAGGGAAAGGGAACGGGAAAGGGAAAGGGAATGGGAAAGGGAAGAGGAAGGGGAAGGAGAAGGGAAAGAGGAAGAGGAAGCCAAAGGGAAAGAATAAGGGGAAGGGGAAGGAGAAGGGGAAGGAGAAAAGGAAGGGGAAAAGGAAGGGGAAACTTCCAATGAAATCAGACTGTCACATTTGGCTAATAGAGCTGGAAGTCCTGTTTTCAGAATTTTAAGGCAAATTAGTTTGGATTGAATGATGAATTCATATAATAATTGCATGACAAACATGGCAAAATATTTCCATCTCCCTGAAAAACTAAAAGCTCTTTCATTAAGAGCAAGGGGTTTTTTTTTACACTTTTAAAGGGCTTTTTTTAGTCTTGTCCAGTAAAACCATAGGTCAAAAGCAACAGCAAAATCTATATACATTTAGGGGGTCTATAATGATGCTGGGACGGGACTCTTCATTAGGGACTGTACTGATAGGACAAGGGGTGATGGGTTCAAACTGAAACAGGGGAGGTTTAGATTGGATCTAAGAAGGAATTCTTCCCTGTGAGGGTGCTGAGGCCCTGGAATGGGTTGCCCAGGGAAGCTGTGAGTGCTCCATCCCTGGCAGTGTTCAAGGCCAGGTTGGACAGAGCCTTGGATGCCATGGTTTAGTGTGAGGTGTCCCTGCCCATAGCAGGGGGTTGGAACTGGATGATGTTAAGGTCCTTTCCAACCCAAACTGTTCAATGGTTCTATGATTTATATGCATGCACACACCAACCCTACATCAATCCCCAAGGTCGCTGTGAAATAATGTACTGAGGATGCATCAGATGACAAGCCTATTACTTGACTTAGACAACCGATAGTAATTGCTTGGAGAGAGGAATTAAATATCAGTGCTGTGTGCTGGGGGGATGTGCAGAATTCCAGGCTTGCTCCGGGGATGACTTGTGCATAATAAGGATTTTCTCCTTAAGGACAAGAGGGTAAAGTCAGGCACAAGATGGACTAACCACATAAGCATCTGTTCGCACAGGGGGGCTGTACCCGAGCTAACAGCAGCGCTGTTGGCAGATCAGGCTGGGTATGAACAGATGTGCCCTGGTGAATCACCCCAACCACTCATAAAAATGCAATTTCCTGGCACACTTTTCCTCTTCCTTGGGCACTTTTGCATTATAATTGTGGGGGTTTCCTCTTTTAATTGCTGCTCTTTAAGAGGGGCAAGATCGGATTGAACGGCTTTTCTCTTTTCTTGTTTGAACACAAGTGACTTTCATAGAATCATAGAATCATGGAATCATTTATGCTGGAAAAGCCCTTTAAGCTCACCCAGCCCAACCATTCCCAGCCCTGCCAAGGCCACCCCTGCCCCATGGCACTGAGGCCTCCTCTCCACGCTCTCTGAACCCTTGCAGGGCCGGTGCCTGCAGCCCTGCCCTGGGCAGCCTCTTCCAATGCCTGAGCACCCTGGGGGCAAGGAATTGTTGCTCAGCTCCATCTAAACCTGCCCTGGGGCAGCTTGAGCCCGGCTCCTCTTGACCCATCCCTTGTTGCTTGGGAGCAGAGCCCAGCCCCTCCTGGCTCCATCCTCCTGGAAGGCACTTGCAGGGAGCCATCAGGTCCCCCCTCAGCCTTCTCTTCTCCACACTGAACCCCCCAGCTCCCTCAGCCCTTCCCCATCCCCTTGGGCTCCAGGCCCTGCACCGGCTCCATTCCCTTCTCTGGCCCCGCTCCAGCCCCTCAAGGTCTCTCTTGCAGTGAGGGCCCAGAGCTGAGCACAGGATCCGAGCTGCAGCCTCCCCAGTGCCCAGCACAGGGGCCCAGTCCCTGCCCTGGCCCTGCTGCCGCACTGGTGCTGATCCAGGCCAGGATGCTGGGGGCTTCCTGGCTGCCTGGGCACAAGCTGCTCACGTTCAGCTCCATCCATCAGCACCCACAGATCCTTTCCCATGGGCAGTTTCCAGCCACAATTCCCAAACCTGGAGCATTGCAGGGCGCTTGTTGTGTCCCAAGTGCAGGATCCAGCACTGAGCCTTGGTGAACCTCATCCCATTAGCTTCAGCCCATTGGTCCAGTTTGTCCAGATCCCTTTGGCAACCGCATCAGTATTCCTGCTGCTCAATGGCTTCCAGCTCCTCCTTTTCATTGCCCCTGCTGCCTGCATCAGTGTAGATGTGCTTCAGTTGGGCTGTTGATCCCACCACCTTTTTGGAGAGAGAAGCCCTAATTCCTATGTGACATTCTCAGGCACTTCTGTGGTGTTTAACACATAATAACCCAGCACCTTTGCTGCTGCATGGATCTCTATCCCCTACCTCCACTGAGACAGCAGATCAAAGGACCTCACATCAGACATCGGCATGGCATCCCCAGGCTTATCTCTATTAAGCATGGTTTTATCCCTTTCCCCCTTCAAATCTAGTCCAAATGTCTTCTAATGAACCCAGCTAAACTCCTGCACAAAGATCCTTTCTCCTCACTGAGGCATGTGTGTCCTGTCTGCTCCCAACAGGCCTGGTGTCATAGAAACCAAACCTTGATCAAGTCCCCTCCCCCCCATACTGTGCTGGCATCATTCTCAGTGCCAGGTATTAATCTGCTGCTATTCCTGCTTCTTCCCCTCTCATTCCCTGCAAGAAACACGGTCAGATATACATACAGTGGGAGATCCATCTGTTTGGATGAATTCCTGGAGGGGTAGCTCCATTCCCTTCTTATTATTCACTTTGCTTTCCTCACTCCCTCCGTATTTCTTATAAGAAATTAGTTAAAGACTGACAAAAGAAGGAATAAATACATCTATTCCTTCTCATCTGGAATATGTACATAGGGAATTCTCTTGTCTACTTGCATGTGACTATTATCAGCGATCCGGGGACTGGTCTGCGCATAAAGAGCATTCCCAGGCTGTTGCCTCTGACTGTACATGGCTGGGCAATGCTCAGCCCATCCATCACTTATCCTGACACTTTCCATGTGTATCAGCTGATGGACAAATAAAGGTCATGCTGAGGTCCCTGCATTTCCATTTTGACCTCACTGGCCTTTATGGAAGCAACATTTCTCCATGGTATCTATGCAATTATAGGGGTGGATAAGGGTTGGGGACATGGATATAAGGAGGTGGGGGAAGATTAAACCTCCTGTAGAAGAAAGAAGTGAAAATGCATCTGCCTTGGAGTGGAACATGTTGAGGCAGCGTGACTAATAGCAATAGAACAAAGGCTAGAAAGTGGGAATTCCAGCATGGGATCCATATGTATCTGGGGGAATTTTAACCCCAAGTTGTACCTGTAGATCACTCCTTGGTCTGCAGTGGATGGATGGTCTCCTTTTGTACATTTACATTACCTGGGACAGGAGAGATGCTCTTCCTATTGTTTAATAGCTTCTTCTGACTGACTCCAGTGCCTGACCCTTAGGGTCACAGTCAATGCAGGATGGAAGGGACCTTTGGTGCAGCCTCCTGCTCACAGCTCTGGGGTTTGGATTGAGGGATTTATCCAGTTGTGGCTTGGAAACCTGCAAGGATGGAGCTTGGCCAAACCCCTCCACTAATTCTCTTCCAAACCCACCTCTGTTGAGAAAAAGCATCCTCTGGCCTCTGCCAGCATCTCAATAGATGGGCTGAGGCCTCTTGAAAGAGTCAGCCCTGGACAGAGCAGTTCCTAAGGTGCTGTTACTACAACTGATTATAACACAGCCAGGTTTAAGCACGCCCATGTGCCAACACTTAAAAGCAAGCTAAGATCTATTGTCCCCCATCAGGGGGGAGCAGATCAAAAGCACTCCAGGAAAGGAGTGAGGCTGTATGAAAGCCCCATAGAAAGGTGTTTCATTTGATACAGTGTGCTGATCACATTCCTGTCTGTCTGAGAAGTGTGGCTGGATGCTGACCAAGGCAACACCAGTGCTTCTCTCGGTGGTCACCACCATCCCAGATCGATGGAGGGGGCATTCCTTTTGGAAACAGCAACACTGCGTCAAGGACTGGTACTGGGGACTGAGCAGGCGGCACCAAAAGAGGGAAGGAATGCCCTGAGCCTCCATCATCTGTTTTACCCACTGTTGACTTGCAGTCAAAGCCATCAGCTCTCCTCTCTGCCCCCCCAGTAGAAAGCAAACCGTCTCCAGCCAAGGAACCTTGGTCACAGAGCAAGTCTCACCAGTTCAGAGCTGGAAAAGCTTCCTTTCCACTATCAAACCCCTCATCTGCAGCCAAAGCAAATCCAGCCCCATCCTCTTCCCATGTGAGTCTGGATTTATAGACACGTTCTCACTCCATTAATGAGCTCTGGAGAGCGTCTGCTGCCAGCTTCATTACAGAGGGGTGGAAAAACATCATTCCGAGGAATCCCCCAGCTGGGCATTAATATTTAGCATGTGATGAGCTGCTCAGTATTCCCCCGGCCTGAATAAATCTGTGTTGTTTATGCTGCATTCAAATCAAAGGGTCATAAGCAGGATCACTCCCCTCACTTCATCTATCTGAGGGGCTCAGTGGAGACGGCTGATTTATATCTCATTGTACACCCCCCATCCCTCTATCTCTGGCAAAAAAAAGCTGTTTAAGGCCAAATCATCTCTTTGAGGCAAATTCAGCTCAGCCCAGCAGGACATTACAGTATTCATATGGCACGTAGAGTGAAGGCTGGTGCTGCTCAGCAGCTTAAACAAAGGCTGCTCTGGGTCTTTGGAGCAGCACTTACATGGGCCCTTGGAAATCGCAGTCTTCAGACCCTGAGAACAACTACTTGGGGTCAGGTTAAATACCTTCCTAATGCAGTATTTCAGGGTGGTTGTATGGTGCAAGGAGATACAGAATCATAGAATAGTTTGGGTTGGAAAGGACCTTAAGATCATCCAGTTCCAACACCCCTGCCATAAGCAGGGACACCTCACACTAAACCAGGGCACCCAAGGCTC
>NDXB01005666.1:113299-127893 GCA_002631895.1 Agapornis roseicollis | reverse complement strand
TCAAAACACCAGCTACTAAAGAGAAGAAAAACTGACTGCAACTGCTGAACCCAGGACAATCAACCTCTGTGAAAACTAAAATCCCTTGTCATCTCAGCATGCTGATATGAACCTAACAGAGAGCTCAGAAGGGATATTAAAAAAAAGCCAGACTTACCCATTTTCTTGTACTAAAACAGCATCTTTTTCTCCCATTTTTTTTTTCACCATGCTATCTTCCCTTCTATGCCAAATGGCAGCTCCATAAAATAAACAAACAAGTAATAATATTTACTTGAACTTCAGTGCTTAAGTCTGACTTGCAGTGTGAGCCTTTTCACTAAAGAAAACTGAATAAAACAGTGACTATTTCTGGATACTTTCGTTTTCCTTAATTAAAAAAGGAAAGAAAACATGAATGGCTTACAGATTAGAAATTCATATCCAAACATATAAAAGTAATCCATCAATAGTACAGTCTTGTGCTATTGGTCTGAAATTCGTATGGTGGATATTATAACAGTGCATGAATTTTGACAGAGGGTTTAAGGACAGGACAGGCAAGAAGCAGAAATAAGGAAAATAAAGAATTACCCTTAATCAGAAATTTATGAGTGCAGTTTTGAAATGTGGGCCTAGTGGCCATCTTCTTCAACAAAATAAAAATCAGAAACATGATAGAACTATGTAATTTAACTCCTGACATCCCGAAATTGTACAACTGCAGGGACAAAGAAAATAGCTGCAACAGAAAAGACAGCTAACAATGGAGATGAACCAGACACCCTGCAAGTGTGAAATACCTGTTTCATGCAGTAAGCACCACAACAATCACAGGGGGAAAAAGTCAAGCCATGATGACAGTGAGCACCACAACAATCACAGGGGGAAAGATAAAAGGTAGAGTACAAAGACATATAGTGTAGAAATCAGTTGTTCAGTAAAGTATTTAACTGTTTAAAGAGACTGGTGATACTGGGATTTGGCACCACTGTACCTTTCTAGAGACTGTGGGACTATATGGCAGTTTTGCTTTTTCAAATATAAATTTTAACTTGACCCAATGGACTTAAGATACTACTAATCTGTCTGAATCTTAGGTGCTCTAAGGTAGGTATACAAAGCTAGGCACAAGTTAAGTAAGTTAAGTAAGTTAAGTTATAAAGCACACTTTCTCTGGAAGTGATTCTATTCCAGGGATTTTTGTGGAAGATAGGTTTGCAGTTGTCCCATTGTAGACCAAGTAATGATAATAAACAAGCACTACAGCTTTGTATAGCTCACATTTTGGATCTCAAAGCTATGAAGAAGTCAAATTTCAGGTTACTTTCTTTGCTGTGAACATGCTTAGGGGAAATGGCTGTTGTATCAGTAGGCTTTAGAACAAGTATTCTGTAAAATATTCAGCATGGCTCAGATCACATTTCTTCTTTATAATATTGCCTAAGATCTGAAAATGTCTGGTTAGTTTGTCAAAACTGTTGCTATGCAACCAGCTCACCTTTCTTGCTTGCTTTTAAAGATGAGCAGGTAGTAATTCTGCTCTAAATGTTTTAGCCAAACTTGCAAACAATAACAATAAAAAGAGCAAGTTGTTTTGCTAATGCTTTTATAGGTATGAGTGTAGTCCAGCTAAATTTGAGATCTATTGAAAATAAAAATCTTCATTAAATACCTTAAACCTTTTTCCAGATAAGTTGCATTTTGTTACTTAAACAACCCCATGAAAATAAATAGGAATTTCAAGTAAAATTGTACATAAACCAGAAAGGCGAACCCAAAGAAAGTGAGAAGAGAGAAAGTGTTCCCAGAAAAACACTTTCACCTGCTATTATAAGGGAGATAGTTACTATTGCTATTAATATAATAGTAATATTAATATTATAGAAGCTATTATAAAAGAGCTATATACACCCACCTGCTATTATAAGAGAGATACCAGAAGATCTTATTTCAGCAGTAAATAACAGAAAATTAGGGATGTATTATAATACAGTAAATGAAAAGACATATGATTTATGATCTGCATTTTTCCATATCAGCTGGTAGAGTACATGGTGATAAACATGACTATATTTAATAAAATTGTGGAAAAAAAAATTTGATAATGGTTAACTATCAATGATTAAAGGAGTAGAACATCTCTCTTATGAGGAGAGGCTGAAGGAGCTGGGTGTCTTTAGCTTAGAGGAGACTGAGGGGTGACCTCATCAATGTTTACAAATATGTAAAGGGTGTGTGTCAGGATGATGGAACTGGGTTTTCTTCAGTGATGTCCAGTGATAGGACAAGGGGCAATGGGTGTAAACTGGAGCAATAGGAAAAACTTTACTGACAGAGTGATAGAGCACTGGAACAGGTTGCCCAGGGGGGTTGTGGACTCTCCTACATTGGAGATATTCAAGGCCTGTCTGGACAACTTCCTGTGTGATGTACTCTACGTTACCCTGCTATTGCAGGGGGGTTGGACTAGATGATCTTCCGAGGTCTCTTCCAACCTTTAGGATTCTGTGATTCTGTGAACTATCTGTATGCAGATTTTGGATCTACTGTGATGGTAACACCGTAAGCAAGACTGCCTCTATTAGTTTTAGCTTGCATTCTGAAGCACTGGGCAGGGGAGAGGTTGGGGAGAACAAACCCAAAAGTAAAAACCAACTCACCACACTGGTCTTTTGTTGTACTTCCAAAGTGTATTGCAAACCAAGAACAATCTTTGTTTTTCATGTGCAGTAGCCTATGGCACATGGATTTTCCACTTTTAGGATTTATCATTTTTCCTTTTCGCGACTATGGTGAACACAGAGCAGAAGCAGCATTGCCTGTTACATAGCAATAACATAATCCACAACAGTAAGTGCCATGCTTCATCAAGGCACCATGCTTTTCCAGCCCTCTGCCTCACCCTAAGCCTTCCCGCGCTCTTTTGACTGCTTTCAAAACCTCATCCTTCAGGTTCTTCAGCCAACATGCTCTCCATGACTTCCTGTACATTCATGCTGTAAAGGAAGGAT
Organism: Agapornis roseicollis; assembly: GCA_002631895.1. Classification (NCBI taxonomy): domain Eukaryota; kingdom Metazoa; phylum Chordata; class Aves; order Psittaciformes; family Psittacidae; genus Agapornis; species Agapornis roseicollis. The sequence goes on along the minus strand of NDXB01005666.1, from coordinate 124,900 downwards.
TGAAACAAAAATTAGGAAATATGAAAGATTGTTAATTGCCATGAAAGCTGAAAGATTTGTGGTTTTGTTTTGGTGTTTTGGTTTTGGTTTTTGTTTTTTTAGTAAAATTTAGATTATACACCTCCTATTCAAGTCAGTCTAACTGACTTTGACTCAGATGGAATACAAATGAACAAGGATATAGATCAGATCAGATTCTTCTTCCTTACAAAAATATTCTCAGAATGAAAAAAAGTTTATTCCCTCTACTGCTTATAGGCACTGTTCTTCAGTTGCACTGAAGTGCAACCAGTTCACCAGCTGAAATCAACTTTTCTGTGCTTGGTACTTATGACTTCATATGAGGTCACAAGCAACAGCATGTGCATCTTTAAATATTCATATTTAAAGGTCTTAAGTTGTTCAAAAAACATGATATAAGGTGCATCCAACATTATTTTATTAAGTTATTTTAAAAGTTTTATTAGGAAAGGTGATGGATGGCTTGTTACAAAGACACATTCAACATCATCGGAAATAACAACACTGAAACTGGATCAGCCTTTTCATTTTAGTTAATAACAGAAGGTAAGTTTCATTTCTTTGAAACTGGACAAGATTATGTTAGTGAGGTGGATTAAAAAGGTTCTAACCTCGCTTCTGTGCCTGTTTACTAGAATACGGATTGTCAGCTTAAAGCCTGAAAACATTCTGGGGAAAAAAACAGATTTCCATTCTCTAGTATCTCTTCAAACAAAAGAGTCTCATTACTTTAAGTGGCTATTATTTGTGAGATTCTTAGTTTCTGGAATACCTGCAGAAAAAGGAGAATGCTGTAGACACTGGATCTTCCATTCAATGTCACCGTAATGTTATGTCAGGCACTAACAGATGTAAGTACGTTGCCTGAATGGTGTACTCCACAGAATGCAGTCTTTGTCACTTGCAGAACACCTTATTTTGAGTCTATCTGTTGGAATAAGGTTTGTGCTTGGAGACAACTCCTGGGTAGCATCTATGTGATTTGTGGTACCTTGAGGTTGTTACTTTCATTAATTGCTCTGGATGTTAATGGTCATTTAATCGTATGTTGTGTAATCCAGCAACCACTATTTTGTAAAGGTTAATGAAGCCTTGAGGCAATTATGATCTTCACAAAGTTCTGTGACCTCTGTATAATAGCTTGTTCCTCTAAAAATTGCTATTTACAGTACTTCACTGAGGATGACTCCCCACCCCCCTGGCTCCATAACTGTTGAGGCAGGCATGGAGGCAGTCAGCAGAGAAGAGACTGAAGTAAAATGCACAATTAAGCTTTTCACAGTATATAAACAAAAGGCGCATTTACAGAAACAGTCATAAAAAATGATCAGCACTACCTCCACACAACTGCCTAAATACAGCCGCTACAGCCTACGGTATGTCTTACTTCATGGTCCCAGAGAGGACAGGACGTATTCTGGACCATCAGTTCAGAAAAGGGCTCCCACAGGTAGCTGCTACACTGGGATGGGCTCGAACCCTCCATGCAGTCCTTGAACATCTGATGCACATGTGCACCCAGCACTGACAGCTTCTGCAGGAAAAAAGGAATTGTAAAACACATGTAATCCTTTTTTGTGGCTTCAATATTCAGTGGAGCCCTAGCTGTAAAAATGATATTGAGTTTATACCTTTTTTCATGTTCAGTAGTTATGCTGATTCATAGAACCACAGAAACGTGGGTTGAAAAGAACCTTGAGCTCATCAAGTTCCAACCTTCCAGTCTTAACACTGCAAATCAAATTTATAACTCCCCCATCCTGTTTGTTGTGTTTTGTTTTGTTTTGTTTTTTAATTATTATAACACCCTGGTAAGCTGCTGTGTGTGCTAATTAGCCCAATATTAAAAAAAGTACAGTTTAAATTTCAGTTTATCAAGAATCCAAATTGGACTATGCATTTGCAGTGTGTATTTCTCAGTGCACAGGATCAGTTCATCCAGAATAAGGGTGGTTAAGTGCAGTGCTTATTACAGCCTCCACTGGACTCTGCTGGAGGCATCTGACAGATATATAAGAAGTAAGGGAACAAAATCCAGAAGGAGCACAGTTTGTGTAAGTGGAGATTAATATTGTATTTTTTAAGTTTGTGGACCTTGGCATGGATCAGCTACAGCACATTCAATTTACTGACAACTTCCTTGCTGTAAGTGCTTTCTAAGCACAGAAGCAGCATACTGGAGCTGCACGTCTCTATGGCTACTAGTTTCACTTGCAGGGTTAGCTGAGCATCTGCTTGTTCTGCAGCCTTCCCATCATAGTTGTTGCTGTCATTTAAGGAGTCAACAGTATGCAGAGGACAGAGTACCCATTCTGGAGGACCAGAGGGGTTTTCTTTATATATTTCTCACTAATAATGCAACAAGATTTTATGCCTATCATTATTTCTCTAAAAGTGTCATTTGGAAAATATTAACCCCCTTTGGAAAATAATAATTATATATTCATGTCAGACTTCACTAAATGTAAGCTGAATGAAACACTGATAGTTGATCAGCAAGCTATTTTTACTAGTCCTAAAGCTGTGGTGTTTGCATTTCTATTCTGTAATATGATCATAAAATTTCTTTACTACCCAAACTGCAGATTCCTAGCTGTTGTTATGGGTGTTTATAATTATTTTCACAAAACACACTACTAGTTAAAGTAGAGTGGTGATTGTGATTTGGCTGCTTAACAGACACTAGCATAAATGGCTCTTCTTGGAAATTCTCTCATTAATGCATTGCCACCTTTGATACATGCCAGACTGACTGAATACTTTTGAGTTAAGGAAGTGTCTTTTTGTTGTCCTGTGTAATTAATCTCCTATCTCAATTGTGTTTTGTAGAGGAAGTAGCCGGTCAGTCTGCCAAAAAAACCCCCAATTTCCTGTAAAACCACTTTACAATCATTTGGTTCCAAACAGCCTTTGGAGCAAGTTGGAGAAGGGGGAAGGCAGATGGGCTAGACACAGAGCAAAAAGAAGGCATCATATGACATGAGTGTCACCTGTGAAACAAGGGGGGTACAGAATTACAAAATAAAATGTAAAACCCTTTAGAATTAGTCTTAAGTAATGTTAAGTTTGGGGTTGCAACATTAGCATTGCTTTGTAACATGTAACATTAGTTGGCTTTGTAACAGTAGCAATGGAAAATTACTGAGATGCATGATACATAGAAAAAAAATAGAGAGCAGTTGGAGAACATAACAAAATTCCTTGTATAAGATAAACCGTTGTAGTTGGCGTAGTTTTAGGTCCTTATGACCTTAGTACAAAAATAAGTGTGGAAAAACAGGATAGAAAAACAGGGCAGAGGGATAAGGAGTGTCTTGGAACTGCAGGTGTCCGTGATGGGCTACAGTTAAACTAACTGATAAGTAGGAGGATAGAAGGATTATTATGTCTCTGGTGCTAACGAACCAATTGGACTGGCATAAATATCTACTGTGCGTGCTTCAGAGGCTGCCAGGAGTGATGAAGATTGTTGGAAGAAGTAAAGGACCCTCAGAGAACCCCTACCACAATTCTGTACGCATGCGGGGAGCTTTCTGGAAAATGATGTGATCCATACGTAGCCTCATGAATATGTATGTATCTCCAGGGACTATATAAAGATGGCTTGTGTGGCAATACGGGGACACACGTTAGGAGGAGTTATGCCCCTTGTCTCCCGGCGCCGCAATAAAGAATACCTGCTTGTCAGCTGGAAACCTTTGTTGGCAAGTTTGCTCCTGGAGTTTTCTCCAAATCACCTGCAAACAGAAAAAGATGCATAAGACAGCTCACATAGAAAAGCTTTTCATTAGAATACACCGATGTGCCAAAACTGAAGTGATTTATGGGTAGATGCATTCACAAAACTCTGGTAAAACACACGCTCATGAGAAACATCTTGTTCACTCTGTTTGCTCTTCCATGATACTTGGGACAGTGAATGTTTCAAAATTCGTGATTCTAAACCAGAAAGCAATTGAATATACAGAATTGTCTATGAAAGGGAAAGGCTGGGCCCATCACCTAGTAAGAGCTGCAGGGCTGCACAGCTCTGCCTACCCTGGGCAGCTTCATACATGGCAGGAAGAGACCAATGTTTTCACATCCTTACCTCTGCTTGAGAGACAGAGAAACTCCAAGCTGGGAATCTGGCTTCTCTGAGCAATCCTTAGCTAGATGGACAAAAGGATTTCAGATTCTAAATCCTTGGGCTCCCAAGAGGCCACAGAGGTATTTCTGGGGACATGAGAGTGCGAGCGTGTGAGCTGTAAGAAACAAGATGTTCTCACCCTATATGCTTCATGTCTAGAGCAAACATTTTTAAATATTATCACTATATTTTATGATTTAAAAAAAGACCACTTACAGATCTTTAGTGTGCTCCAGTAAAACCTGTTTCATACATGTGGTGAAATATTTGAGGCTGGCTTGAAGCTGGAAATGTGGAGTTTAATTTGATCGTGCAGTTTTTTTGGTAAGGTTGGTTTTGGTTGGTTTTTGTTTTTTTGTTGGTTTTTTTTTTTGTTTGTTTGTTTTTTTGTTTGTTTTTTTTGGGGGGTGGGTGGTGTGGGAATGTGTTTTGGTTGTGGGTTTGTTTTTTGTTTTTACTTTAGAAAGAAATAACCCTAGTCAAAGTAGACTCTTGCTGACAGCTTATCTTGCTAATCAAAACTTTCTGAGCCAGTTTATACATATGTATGGCTGAAAACCTTAAAGCCTTAAACCTTTAAAGGTATTTGTGTGTAGTGCACTACTCCTTTAATCTCAATCTTGGCCAGGTCACACAAACATAATCCTTTTTCTTTAACCCCAAAGAGCACAAACTACAGAAGTGGTAGCTTCTTTTTAATGAGAGAGCCCAAAGTACAGAATAAACCAGTTTCAGAGCTCTGCAGGATGCTAAGCCACTGCAGTGAAGTTAAGCCAACATTTTCATCTTCTTTTCCAGACTTACTGAAAAGTGGCCCTACCCATGCTCTTTTAAAGCCATGTCTTCAAATTTTTCTGACTATATTTTGTGGTTCTCATTTACCCACAATAAGGAAGGATCAGCTTGCGGCACGCAGGATGCAGTAACTTTACTTGCCATCTCATGATTGCCTGGAAGCTGCCAATGCTTGCTGAGCTCACCTTGCTTCAGTGACCAGTGCCTCTGAGAGACAGGAGAATCCTCAGTTCAGTTTAATATTTCATCTAGTGCTTATTTGGTATTCGCTAGAAATAGAGCTGAAGTCTGTTTAATATTCAATAAATTGGCTACCTACAACTTTTCCTTAAAACTCAATTCTAGTATGAGAAACAAAAACACACTTTGAGAATAGGTAGAAAATTGTAGCTTTTATAGCTTGCTGCTTCCCAGAATTTTCTTGTAGTTGCCTCATGTCTTCTCTTGCACTTCTCTTGCTTTAATCATTAAATAGAACCGATATTTTCTTTGGAGTAGGGGATATTTTTCTTCTCTGTGGGAGACAAGTTTTTGAGGAGAGTTATATCTTTTATTAAAGAAACTGATAGAGTTTGGTCCAAAAAAACCCAAAAAACCTTTCAGGCATTCAAGCTGGTGGCAGCAGAGTTTTTATTACATGTGCTTTTATAGAGAAAGACTAAAATTTAAGTAAAGACTCTGGAAAGTACTATAAAATGGATAAGATTATAAACTGCACCTCATTCAAATACATTTCTCATATCTAAAATGCCACTCTAGAATCTCCTTTGACTATGGATCCTTTTAAGGCAAATAAAACCACTCATCACTGATTACCACTTCAAATGACTAGAAATTTACTGCAAGATAGTATCTTACAACCATATTTAGTACAAAAATAACATTTTTCATCTACTGAGTAGAAGTGTTAAGAGACTTCACCATTTCATTTCTAGATGTATATGCCTGTATATTATGGTTCAGAAGTGTTCAGAATCACAGAATCACCAGGTTGGAAGGGACCTCTAAGATCAAGTCCAACCCATGCCCTGTATCTCAACTAAACCATGTCATCAAGTTCTATATCCAGTCTCTTTTTAAACACATCCAGGGATGGTGACTCCACCACCTCTCTCAGAGGACTGTTCCAATATTTTATTATTCTTTCTGTGAAAAACTTCTTCCTAATATCCAACCTGTACCTTCCTTGCCGCAGTTTGAGACTGTGTCCTCTCGTTCTGTCTGTTGTTGCCTGGTGAAAGAGACCAACCCCCACCTGTCTACAACCTCCTTTCAAGAAGTTGTAGAGAGTGATAAGGTCACCTCTGAGGCTCCTTTTCTCAAGGCTAAACAACTCCAGTTCTCTCAATCTCTCCTCATAGGGCTTGTGCTCCAAGCCCCTCACCAGCCTCGTTGCCCTCCTTTGGACGCGCTCAATCATTTCCACATCCTTCTTAAACTGAGGGGCCCAGAACTGGACAAAGTACCAGCGCCGAGTACAGGGGAAGAATAACCTCCTTGTTTCTGCTGGCCACACCATTCCTAATACAGGCCAGAACGCCATTGGCCTTCTTGGCCACCAGGGCACACTGCTGGTTCATGTTCACCTGGCCGTCAACCAATACCCCTAAGTCCCTTTCTGCCTGTAGACTGTCCAGCCACACTGTCCCCAGCTTGTAACAGTGCAGAGGGTTTTGGTGGCCAAAATGCAGGACTCGGCACTTAGACTTATTAAATTTCATCTTATTGGATTCCGCCCATCTCTCCAACCTATCCAGGTCTCTCTGCAGAGCTCTCCTTCCTTCTAAATGATCAACACAAGCTCCCAGCTTAGTGTTGTCTGCAAACTTACTGATGAAGGACTCGATACCCTCATCCATGTCATCGATAAAAATATTGAACAACACCGGTCCCATCACAGACCCCTGAGGGACACCACTGGTGACTGGCTGCCAGCTGGACGCAACACCATTCACCATCACTCTCTGGACCTGGTCATCCAGCCAGTTCCTGATCCAGCAAAGTGTGATTCTGTCCAAGCCGTGAGCAGCTAGCTTTTCTAGGAGTATACTATGGGAGACAGTGTCAAAGGCCTTGCCGAAATCCAAATAAACAACATCCACAGCCCTTCCCACATCCACCAGGCAGGTCACCTGGTCATAAAAGGAAATCAGGTTGGTCAAACATGACCTACCCTTCGTAAACCCATGCTGGCTGGGTCTGATACCCTTGCCATCTCTTAAGTGCTGTTTAATAGCACTCAGTATGAACTTTTCCATTAACTTTCCCAGTACCGAGGTCAGGCTAACTGTTGACGCGGGAGTCACGGACAACGCTTAGACGACCAATGTGATCAAGCGAATGCCATCTTTATTCCAAACACCGATTATTTTTATAGGGTTACAAATCGCTTATTCCTACTGCATCAGCACTTATTTCTAATGTTATCAGCACTTATTTTTATATCTTTTTACTTTATCAGCACATTATACAACTTCTGATTGGCTAGTCTCTTAACTGTTGCTAATTGGCAGCGGGTACTTTTCCACCTGACTATTATCTCATCCACTGTTCTTTTTCTGTCTGCGTTATGCCATCTGCCGACGTGACTTCTACATTTTACTTCTCCTTTTCGTACTTAAACTGGCTCAAAGGTCCTGCTGTTGCTAAGGACGTAACTTATGTCAAGCATTACAACCTACTTATGTCAAGCAAAGCCTAACTTATCTTTAAGCTATTAAAGGGCCATCACTGCTCAACCCAGGATGGTCCACCACAGCTAACTGGCCTAGAATTACCAGGATCCTCCTTCCTACCCTTGTTGTAAATGGGCGTCACATTGGCCAGCTTCCAATCATCCGGAACCTCGCCAGTGAGCCACAACTGTTGGAAAATAATGAAGAGCGGCTTTGCAAGCTCATCCTCCATCTCCTTCATCACCCTGGGATGGATCCGCTCTGGTCCCATTGATTTATGAACATTTAGGTTCCTCAACAATTCTCTAACTTCTTCTTCTTGGATAAAAAGAGGACCATTCTGCTCCCTAACACCACCTACCATCGCCAAAGTACAGTTATCTTGAGGACTAACTTTCTCACTAAAAACCGAGGCAAAGAAGGCATTAAGCACTTCTGCCTTCTCATCTTTAGTTACTAAGTTTCCTGCTTCATCCAATAAGTAGCAAAGATCCGTCTTACCCTTCCTTTTACCATTAATGTATTTATAAAAACTTTTTTTATTTCACTAAGTATTCACTAAGTATTGAAAATTCTACAATTTCATGATCACTGTGCCCCAGGCAGCCTCCAACCTCCACATCACCCACCAGTCCCTTCCTATTAGCAAACAACAGATCTAACATAGACCCTCCCCTGGTAGTCTCGCTCACCAGCTGTGACAGAAAGTTATCCTCCACACACTCTAAAAACTGTCTGGACTGCCTTTTTTCTGCCATATGAAGTTCCCAACATATATCTGGTAGGTTGAAGTCGCCTACAAGAACAAGGGCTGAAGATCCAGAAACATTCTCCAGTTGCTTATAAAACAAGTTGTCCACTTCTTTTTGGTTGGGTGGACGATGACAGACCCCCAATAAGATATCAGCCTTGCCGGCCTTCCCCTTGATTCTTACCCATATGCATTCAACTTCATCATCATTAGATTCAATACCTATAACATCTAAGACCTCCCTAATATATAGGGCCACCCCTCCACCTCTTCTCCCTTTTCTGTCTCTTCTGAAGAGCTTGTAGCCATCCAGCACTGTGTTCCAGCTATTTGACTCGTCCCAACACATTTCTGTGATGGCGACTACATCATAGCCACGTTGTCGCACCACAACTTCCAGCTCTTCTTGCTTGTTGCCCATGCTCCGTGCACTAGTGTACATACATCTCAGCTGGTCCACCAATTTCACCACCAACCCAGGCCGATTACCCTTGGACCTGCTTCCAGGCAGCCCATCTTCATCCCCTTCCCCCTTCAAACCTAGTTTAAAGCCCTTTCAATGAGTTCTGCCAGTTCATGAGCAAAAATTCTTCTGCCCTTAACTGAGAGATGCAACCCATCTGCATCCAGCAGGCCAGGTGCCATAAAAGTCGTCCCATGGTCGAGGAACCCAATGTTTTGCCAATGACACCAGCTCTTGAGCCACTTGTTGATGATGTGGACTCTCCTGTTCCTTTCATTGAATTTTTCTGCTACCAAAGGGACTGAGGAAAAGACCACTTGGACTCCTGCCCTATCAACCATTCGACCCAGTGCTCTAAAGTCCCTTTTAATTGCCTGAACACTCTTCCTCTCAATCTCATCACTGCCAGCCTGGACTATCAGCAGCGGATAATAATCAGAGGGCTGAATCAGCCCAGGGAGTTTCTTGGTGATCTCCCGAATCTGGGCCCCAGGGAGGCAGCAGACCTCCCTGTGGGTTGGGTCTGGTCAGCATACAGGACCCTCCGTTCCCCTTACAAGCGAGTCCCCCACTATGACTACCCTTCTTTTCTTTTTGATGTTAGAGGTGATGGTTCGTCTTACAGATGAAGCATGACTGGGAGGCTCACTGGGTATATTACTGTTTTCGAAATCATCTGGTTGACCCTCTAGATCCTCCAGTTCCAGGATCTCATACCTGTTCTGAAGTGGTATCTGTGTAGAAGATNTTTGATGTTAGAAGAGGTGATGACTCATCTTACAGATGGAGCATTGGGAGGCTCACTGGGTATACTGTTGTTTTCTAAATTGCCTGGTTGACCCTCTAGATCCTCCAGTTCCAGGATCTCATACCTGTTCTGAAGTGGTATCTGTGTAGAAGATGGGGGTTGGGAGGAATTGTTATTATTACCTCTCTGAACAGTGACCCATTTTGAATCCTCTTCATCAATCAGGTGCCCTCCTATTTCTTGACAGTTGGAGGCATGGGAGTCGTTTGACTCCTGATGGGCCTCCCTCAAGGTTTCAAGAGTAGAACTCCACCAGTCTATTTCCCTTTCATTTTCCCTAATAGTCCTTAGTCTTTCAACTTCTTCCTTCAGTTTAGCCACCAATGAGAGGAGATTACTTACCTGTTTTCACCTCAGGCAAATGTCTTCTGCCCCTGGTACTGCCGATAAGCTCAAACACTCTGCACAGGAAGGGGTCTGTACAGACACATCCTTTTTGGAGGGTTCCATTAGGTTAACTACACTCACACTCAGTACAGGTTTTGAACACATAGAAACCATCACTGCCAAAAGCCCTAAAAACCCAGTCAATTAACTGAATTACAGCAAACAGCAGATTAGCCCTACTAGCAGAAAAACCTGTAACCCTGCCTGCTTGCCCTGCCCACATGAACTGCCGCGCAAACTGCCTCACTATAGTCCAGTTATGACCCTGTAAGCCTACTCCTGGTCGCTGTGCTCCAGGTCACCGTGCTCCCTGGAAGTTCTTAGCCTTAAATACTGGAAGCGCAGCCCCGCCAAGGCTCCTCCTTCTGGCCTTTCCCAAGGCAGGCTGGGAAATGAAGTCCCCATCCTCGTGCTTGGGGTTGGTTTAAAAGCCTCGCCAAGTCTCCTCTTTCTGGCCTCTCCCGAGTCAGGCTGGGAAATGTTCTAAAGTACTTTGTGGTACTCTGCTAGCTCTACTGTACATCAAACTAGTAACATGCAGAGCCGTGCCACAGTAAGCTAAGCAGTCATACCCCACAGCTAATGGATTTTTAAATGTGATAAATGAGTGCTATGGCTAAGTTATGTTAGCATTTTTTTTGTTGTTGGAGAGGAAGTTAGCAGGTTAAGTGACCGTACATAAAAGGCCAAGAACTGCCAAAGCACCCTCAAAGCCAACAAGCACAAAAATTGTAATAAAAATCCCAAAGAACTGCAACATGGTGTATTTGAATAGCAGCTAAAACAATAATTGTGCTCAGCTTATTGCTACTCCAATGAGTGGTTTGATGAGAACAACAGAGGTCATAACTGTGGAGGTAGCATAGTCAAGCAAGGTGGAGAGCGAGGGGTCAAAAGGAATACTTTATAGCCATAAGCCCAATAGAAAGGTTCAGCGCAGGTATTTTTGCAGCACAATGCTAAAAATGCCATTGCTACTTCTCCTGAATGCTTTTATACTCATAAATGTCAACATCAAAATGAGACCAATTAAATGCCAGATGATTGTGTGTCTTTTCCGTCTGTCTCTAATCCTTCTCTTTTGATGCTCCTCCTGTTTTTCAAAGCCCTGTGCATTTTGGGTTGTTTGATCCAGTCTCAAAGCAAGCAAATGGAAGCATCAAAGAACTTTGCTCATCTGGGAAAGCAAGAGGAAAAAACAAAGAATGGCTGATAGATAATAAGCAAGAGAGAAAGTGTGTTAAAGCTGTACGTGATTTGAAGATTTTAAGGCTGTCTTGGTGGGACAAATCTTACAGATCACGACTTGCCATGGCTAACACCATCATCTTAATAATCCGTTTCTAGGAACAATCACATCATCACTGGACAAATGATAAATACCCATTGGTAATGACTGTTGTGATTTGTACCTACCTTTGTATTAACTTTGAAAAGGAGGATGGGCTTTTTTTTGCCATGGACCAAAGACAAAAAGAGAACTGTTGAAATGAAATAGGTTGAATAAAGATAAAAATATCCAGACAAAATTTATCTCCTTTTTTTTTTTGTTTTTTGTTTTTTTTTTTTTTT
>NDXB01005666.1:102372-113175 GCA_002631895.1 Agapornis roseicollis | reverse complement strand
TTTTTCGGGTTTTTTTTTTTTTTTTTTTTTTGTTTTTTGTTTGCTTCTTTGTTTTGTTAAAGATGAAGTATTATAGACAAACTGAAGGAGCAGGAGAAATACCCAATTTATAAAGCTGTACTTCAGATTTCTTTCATGCTCTGTTGCTCAGACTCAGCCACCTCCTTTTCCAAGGCAGACTCTTGCCTTATCAGGAACTGTATTGTGCACTACATTCAGCTTTCATCTGCCTGAAAATAATTTCAAACTGAAAACTGTATCTGAAGATTTTTTTTTCTCTTCCCATTCAGCTATTAAAATCATTCCAAGCCATATTAGCACAAACTCTGAAAGCCAAAACCAATTGAATAGGCACAGAGCAGACCTGCCAGGCTTTAAGGTTGCATTTTATTCTCTGTTTATGGGAGAAAACTTGTGGTAGTCCTCTATATTTTTTCATTAATAATTTTTTTTCTTTTCACCAGTTAATCCTAGGTAATACCAGACAAGACTTTAATTTTTGGGTTTTGCTTTCTTTCTGTTTACATAAGACATTGGCTTGATTGTATAAAATGATGTGCCTAGAGGACAAATTATGGATTGCTGTTTTGCACCTTTGCCTTGGACTGCAAGTAATAAAAGCAATTAAAAATTATGGACCCAGATAATTCCTATAATAAATAATTTACAACTATTACACACAGTTTCTCAAGAGACAGATATGGAGCTATTAAGTATGCTTAGCTTTATGAAACAGTCAAATGGTCTTACTTTTTACTGAAGTAGAGTGTGCAATACAAAGAGCTCTAAAATGGAAGTAACCCTCAGAAGTCAGTGGTTTCCTTACTTCTTATTTTAAAGTCTTCATTGAGTTGGTCTTTGCTTATTTCAAGTTATCCAAGGCAAAATACTGGCATTAAAATTTTCAACATGAGGACCATATCCTTATCATTTATAATTTTCCATCTGAAAAGCTATCCAACTTTCCACAGCACTGAATGAAGGAGCTTTACTCCTCCTGTCTGTAAGCACTGATGTATTTATCGCTTTTACTGGTGTTCTAGCTATTTTTCAGTTTTTCAGTCTTTCGGTCACATGACTTCCAGCACAGCAGTCCTATCCCCAGTACTAAAGTCTGCTTCCAGAAAAATCAGTTCCACAGGGACTTTCAGTGATAGATGTTCTAATGTGTGAATTCTGCGGTGATTCATTCTACAAGATTGACCAGATTTTTGATCAATTCTCAGAGCATGACAAATACTTTCTGGATTTCAGACGCACAGTAATTTGACCTTCAAAAAGTTGTTTTCTTCTATCATTAGTAGCACTGCTTGTACACCAGCAGAGCCATGCATTTTATTTAGCCTGGGTCCCTAAGTGTACATTGTGCACTGTCTCTTTTATAGAAAAAGATGAGAAACAGAGCAATGCTATGCTTAGCTGGTGAGGAAGCCCACTGAAATCAAAGGCAGCACATTTATTAATCTTGGTAGGATGCAGATCACATCCAGATTGACTTATGGATGAAGTGAGGTCAGACTAGAAATGTTTCTTCAATAACTGAAAACAGATTTCTAGAGTTTCAATCTGATACTTAGTAAAAGCTCTCTTTCAACACTCACGTAAAGCCTGATCACCCCAGTTTGGCTTCACAGTCTATATGAGCTAGGAAGTAACTGTCACAATCAACAAGAGGAGCACCTGCCCAGGAGCAATCACAGTTATAAGGAAACAGTAACATGAGGCGTGAAAAGCTGCCAGGGTAACAAGATCTGAGCAAGCCATGGAATTACTGTAAAATTTGGGAATACAGTTATAAAATATTTTGGATTATTTTATTGATCGATAGGATAAGAGATTCTGTCACTCCAGTCATTGCAAGCACACGGAAATGTCAAGCTTATTTAGATCGCACTTGCTTCTGCTAAACAGCGTGTAAGCACTAACCATGTACGACCTTTGCTGTGGTACACATCCAACCCCAGGATCATCAGGGAAAGGCAAAAGAAAAAAGAACACACACATACACACTCACACACACAAAAAGATCCGCACTGAAACACTTCTTTTAACCATGCAATTTGCTCACCAAAACAAACACGATATGCAGGAATTAGCTTAGCTTTTTCAAATTGCCATTGCAACAGTCATACTTGAAGGATCAGTTCTTAATCTGAAGGACACTACGTAGCTTCATTCAAGATATCGTAACATTTATGGGATTTTACAATTGATTACGGCTACTGAATAGTTTCAACCTGTAAGGCTAAAGTAGAGACCAGCCAGTCAGACACAGAATTCACATTTTCTAAATGACTAGAGAAAGGGACATGCTCCTAGAACTGAGTTGCAATCAGCATTGATGGCTCCAATACCAATGAACAGCGATAACAAATACAAAACTTCCTCTGCTGAACTAAAGCAAGGAGGTTGGTTTGAATATCAGTCCCCAGCTCCCCACTGCCTTTCTCAGCATAAGCCTTTCCTGCAGCCCAAAAAGGAGATGGGGTGGGAAAGAGAACAGGAAACCCTTTTGAAATAAACTTGTTGGCAAGACAGGGAACAAGATGATCACATGCATCATTCTCACTGTACATCAATCCCGCTTTCACAGCCTTTCATGAGAACAGCAGTAAAAGTGACTTAAGAAAAAAAAAGTGTCACAATATGTCTATTAATTTCAGTCTAAACAGCTGTGTTACATTTAGAAATAACTCCAGCCTCTGAGACAGTAGTATCATTAACTAGTACATGTCTGTACATTTCAAGTGTCTCATTTAACTTTAGTCCCTGCTGAATGGAAGGTACTTTAGCTAGACATTATTTAATAAGTACATTAATAATATACACCTTTTCTACAGAAAAGAAATCCTGTTTTGCCACCATACAATCTGCCTTCAATCCCATTCTTAAAGTCCCACTCAATCCACAGAAAAAACTGTGTGGGATTATGGAGCACCATGAAGATTTCACCCTAGCCTGTTAGAATTAAAATTAGCAGGGGATGTTAAGGATAACAAGAAGGGATTCTACAGGTACATTTCAAATAAAAGACAGATCAGGAACAACTTAGGCCCCCTCCGGAAGCTATTGGCTGAACTGGCTACGCAGGAGTTGGAGAAGGCCATTAACTTAATAGTGGCTGTAATTCCTCAGTATATAATTAGCAATGGAGACTAAACCTGACCAGGCATAACCCTGTCACCTCTCTCGGATTATGGATGCAAGGCACCTCTCCTCCCCCAATCATGACAATTCATTAGTTCTGCCATTTGAGAGCAGCTGTACCATTTGAGATGTAATTTATTCAGATTCCCTCAAAATTATTGCTGAAACATGGGAAGATAAATGATTTGATGAGGCTACGTGTTTACTGTCAGGCAGCATTACAGGTTGGAAGTGTGGTCAGAAGTGATAAGACATTATGCTTCATGAGAAATGCTGCCCTTTTTAAGGCAAAATATGAAGTTAGATGAGGCAAAGGACAATACACTTTAACGTGTTAGTCATATCTCTTACTGTTATCCAAGAAACACGCCTGAAAAAAAGAACATGTGAAGGTCATTAAAATGTTATCTTTCTGTACCAGTTTATTGATGTAATTTTTTTAAAAAAGCATCTGATTTAGTCAAATGAAGCTGTTTGAAGTCAAGAAAATAAAAAATGCTGTGCTTGATTAGTAAGCAGGGTATTATAAGTAAAATTCAAGCAGACTTAACTGCCAAGCTAAAACTGATGAATTGAGAATTTAAGGATTTAACTCATGCTATGAGAAATAGCTCCAATGTGTTTGACAATATTTCCGAACAGACCCAGAACAAACCTACAATCCTTACAATGCTCAACAATGTAACTCGTTTCTGTTTTTTTGACCCCAGCAACAGCACTCATCCCTGTAAATGGCAAAGCAGAGCCAACAGGGAGGGAGTGAGCCGACTGCAATGTTCTAACCAGTTCAACTTCCCTCAGTGTTCACTTTCTTGCTTCCCATTAACAATATACCAGAAGATGAGCCATGCTGAGCTGGACCCAAAATCCAGGTTTTAGCTACAATACACTACATGTCTCTGTTCTGTTTCATCAGAGTAATGTCTCATTTCTTTCACAGTACATACATTTAGACTTGCCCCTGGCCCCATGACTGACTGTAACCAAGAATGATCAATGGCTTATGATGACAAATTTTCCTATGGATTTGACTTAGGCTTTCACCAGTTTTAGCATTCAAAGTAGACAAGCATTGTTGTTTTTCCAGCAGTGAAATGTCATTAACACTGGCAGCTTCTTCATGGTCTTAAATCCAATATCCTGTGGCCTCACTGACTTCTGGGTTTTAATTTGCTATCCCAGCACACAGTAATTTCTGGTTATCTATGTCACGGTTTTAAATGCATCTCAAGATGAAATTCTGGCAGGTTGTCATGTTTGTCATGAACAGGTGCCCTGTCTCTTTTGTGGTTATTTTCTTTTTGCTACCTGTTGTAGTTTAAACCCAGGCAGGCAGCATGTTCACTCACTCATCCCCCCCCACCCCTTCTTGCCCTCCCCTCTTTCCTCCCCACTCCCGGAGGGGTAGGGGGAGGAGAACCGAAGGGATGCAACTCCCACGGGTTCAGATAACAACAATCCAGTAACTAAGGTATAACACAAATCACTGTTGCTATCACCAATAATAATAACAATAAGGAAAACAAGGGAAGAGGGTACGATACCACCCACCGAAAATGAGCCCGACCGGGAAGTTCCCTCTCCTTCCAGGTAACTCCCAGTTACCTCCTGGGCATGACATTCTATGGTATGGAATACCTCCTTGGTCAGTTTGGGTCCTGTCCCTCCTTCTTCCTGCCCTCCCTCCTCCCCAGCAGAGCATGAGGCCCACAAAGTCCTTGGTCAGGGCGAACATCGCTTAGCAACAACCAAAAACATCGGCCTTATCAGCCTTGTTCCAGGGTTAAGTCAAAACACCAGGTACTAAAGAGAAGAAAAACTGACTGCAGCTGCTGAACCCAGGACACTACCCTTCGAAGTTGGGCCCTCTCTGTGTCAGTATATAATTGCGAACCATCTGAATATGTAGATCTTTTTATCCCCATTTTTATACATACATGTACGGACATTAATTTTAATCAGGGAAAGACAAGATGAAATACCAATTAAAGTGTAGTTGTTAGACATGACATTTCATTTAGGGATATAGCTCAGAATATTAATGTCTGATCCAGCAGCCTGTCCATTACCACCTTCAGCTACCAGGAAACAAACATCATTCCTCACTGCTCTGGAGAAATTTCTTCCTGCCATTTCAGTTTATTACCTTCAGTTTATCTACACCATAGTATTAATTAGACCAGATAATATTAAAGAAAAAATCTGCATGATGCCTTTTCAGGGCACATGTTTATGTGTGCATTTACACATTTCTTTTTGATTAATATTTTAAGTGTTTTTACATGAAGGAAGATTAGCCCCTTGGGACTCTGCTTATTGAAAAACTTCAAAGCAAATTAATGTATCTATAACTTGGATTCAACTGAATGAATTAATTAGTTTCCTTTGAGTACTTTTTGTAGCAATGGTTTGTTCACAAGCAACTGGTCTCATTTATTAATGAAGTTTCCTTTTCATAAAGTAGTAAACTACCTTTGGCTGGGTACACCAGGTTTATAGAAACAGTAAGCTGATGCTTATCATTAGTTTGCTTGCATCAGTAACAGTAGCAGAAGTGAGAAGAAAATATTAATAGAGTCAAAACAAAGTGAACAGCAATTAATTGAAAACACTAAATGGATAGCTTTGGTAATATATGCTTTTACAAATAAGGCACAGAATTTCTGCATTATCTAGAAAGTGTATAGAATAACATAATAATGGCTTTGGCTAGAATGAATCATGGTGGAAATACCTCTTTTCATGGTAGCTTTCCTCTTTTGAAGCCCTTTCTGCAAAGATAGGTATAAGCAGAGAGCCCACTGGTTGTGAACAAAACCAAGCACAGTAACATCATCATTCTTTTCACATTACCTCAGGTGAGCATTTAACTGCTTTGTCTAACTTACATAGCGCATAGGGATATCCTTAAGAAGAGTATTTATTTGCACAAGAAGGAAGAACACAAACAAAGCCTAAGCAGGTTTCTTTGGGATAAAAGTAAAACATAGACAAAGTAAAACTAGGACATGACATTTTTGTGGTGGGGAAGTAAAACATCAACTTTTCCCTATGAATGCACATAGATTCACCCAAATATTTATGATGCTGTATTATATTTAGAATAAAAGCTTTCTGTAAATTAAAGATCAAGGTGGGTTTGGGTTTTCTTTGGTTGGGTATTTTTGTTTGTTTGGATTTCTCTGTTGCTTTGTTGTTTTTTTTTATTAGTTTGCTTTGTATTTTGGTTTTGGTTGGTTTTGTTGGGGATTTTTTTTTTGTTGGTTTGTTTTTTGTATGTGTTTGGAGGTTTGGTTTGGGGTTTTAAATACAATATAGCAAAAGAATCTCTTGCATGTTCCAGATGACCATCTAGAATAGTAACTGTGTACTAACACAGAAATTGTCATCCTGGTAACCTGAGCTTCACTCTGATTTCACATGTGCATCACATACACAATAAGACTGGCAGGAAAAAAAACAAACCCACACTTATTAACTCAAATACACTATTTCTGAAATTCAAAGGTGATGGGTGTTCCCAGTTGTTGTCCAGGACTGCATACCTTATTTGTGGATGGGTCTGAACCCCAGGCTGAAAACCCAGTTTGTCTGAAATACACGCTCATTTGCACTGCACAGCAAGTAGTAAAATGACCATTGCTACCTTTATCAAATGTTATTTCTAGCAATGTTTTGCATAATTTACCCAAATACTTCACTAAACATGTTTCTGCATTAATATCGCAAGACAACCAGACACATTTGAAATTTAGAGTCTGTATGAGTCCTCAAGAATTTATATTGTTTATGAAAAAATATAATTTAAAAAAAAATCAAAATTGATTGTCACCAATGACGCCCAAATACACTTTTATTGACATTAATGCACTAAAAAGTTAACTTGGTGCTTTCAGAAGAGTCATTATTGTAATATTTTTAAAGAAATCTGAAAGTTATAAAACTGTCAACTTATTTTTCTTTGAAAACACTGCATAAAGACAGTATCCCTCACACAAACTCACAGCTTTTTAGAATTTATTTCTGTACCTCTTTCACGGGGCAACATGCATGCAACTCTAAGACCCTGGAGATTGCTCCTCCCCCTCCCCCAAGCTCTAATTAATTAGTCTCAATTTACTTCTTGTATTCCTTCAGGGGAAATCTCACCTTTATGTTTTATCTGAGCCAAGCTGAGGTGCTTTTAAAAGTTACCTGATTCCAAACAATATTATTTCAACAGCTTCCTTCATGTAAGAATTACATAGAACTAATAAACATGGTGGGATGGCTCCTATGACTGGAGTGTTGGAATGAAAGGTTACAGGCTCTTTAGGAAAGACAGGCCTGGTAGACAGGGAGGGAGAGTTGCCCTTTATGCTAGGGATAGGCTGGAGACTATGGAAATCTCCCTGGGGATAGGTGAGCAGTTAACAGAGAGTCTGTGGGTCAGGGTTAAAGGGAGAACAGCGATGGGAGACATAACTGTGGGGATCTGTTACAGACCGCCTGATCGAGAGGACTCTGTGGATGAAGCGCTCCACAGAGAAATAGGAAAAGCCTCAAGCTTTCAGGCCCTTGTTTTCATAGGGGACTTCAAATACCCGGACTTCTTTTGGAGCGATGGTACGGCCTGGCACAAGTGATCCAGGAGGTTCCTTGATTGTGTGGAAGACAACTTCCTTCTGCAAGTAATAGAGGAGCCAACAAGGAGAGGTGCCCTGCTTGACCTCGTGCTCACCAAAAGGGAAGGGCTTGTTGGAAATATGATGCTTCAGGGCAGCCTTGGATGCAGTGATCATGAGATGGTAGAATTCGACATCCTCAGGATGGTGAGAAGAGCGTGCAGCAAACTCACTGCCCTGGACTTCAACAGAGCAGACTCTGGCCTCTTCAGGAACCTGCTTAGTAAGGTTCCATGGGATATAGCCTTAGAGGGGAGGGGGGCCCAAAACTGCTGGATGATATTCAAGGATCACCTGCTACAAGCTCAGGAGTGTTGCATCCCAACTAGAAGGAAGTGCAGCAGGAGGACCAGGAGACCTCCTTGATAAGGAGCTNCCTTAGAGGGGAGGGGGGCCCAAAACTGCTGGATGATATTCAAGGATCACCTGCTACAAGCTCAGGAGTGTTGCATCCCAACTAGAAGGAAGTGCAGCAGGAGGACCAGGAGACCTCCTTGGATGGATAAGGAGCTGCTGAGAAAAATTCAAAGGAAGAAAGAGGCTTATAAAAGGTGGAAGCAAGGACAGGTGCTCTGGGATGAATACAGGGATGTTGTCCGGGAAGCTAGGGAACATGTAAGGAAAGCTAAAGGCCAGTTAGAATTAAACTTAGCTAGGGATGTTAAGGATAACAAGAAGGGATTCTACAGGTATATTGCAAATAAAAGACAGATCAGGAACAACTTAGGCCCCCTCCGGAAGCTATTGGCTGAACTGGCTACGCAGGATTTGGAGAAGGCTGAGGTTCTGAACAACTTCTTTGCCTCGGTCTTCAACGGCAAAGGCCGTGACTGCACCACCCAAGTCTTGGAAGGCAGATGCAGGCACTGTGAGAATGAAAACCTTGGGCCCACTGTAGGAGAGGATCTCGTTCGAGACCATCTTAAGAACCTGAATGTGCACAAGTCCATGGAACCTGATGAAATCTATCTGTGGGTCCTGAAGGAGCTGGTGAGCGAAGTTGCTAAGCCACTGTCCATCATATTTGAGAGATCATGGCAGACAGGTGAAGTTCCCAAAGACTGCAAAAGGGGACTTATAACCCCCATTTTCAAGAAGGGGAAAATGGATGACCCGGGGAATTACAGACCAGTCAGTCTCACCTCTGTGCCTGGTAAAATCTTATAGGAGATTCTCCTGGAAGGCAAGCTAAGCACATGAAAACCAACCAGGTGCTTGGTGGCAGCCAGCATGGCTTCACAAACGGGAAATCCTGCCTGACCAATTTGGTGGCCTTCTATGATGGGGCTATGGAACCGATGGACAGGGTTAGAGCAGTTGATGTCATCTACCTGGACTTGTGCAGTGTTCAACACTGTCCTACACAACATTCTTGTCTCTAAATTGGAGAGACATCAATTTGATAGATGGACTACTCAGTGGATAAAGAACTGGCTGGATGGCTGCACGCAAAGAATTGTGGTCAATGGCTCAGTATCCGGCTGGAGGACAATGATGAGTGGTGTCCCTCAGGGATCTGTGTCGGGACCAGTCTTGTTCAACATCTTTGTTGCTGCCATGGACAGTGGGATTGAGTGCACCATCAGCAAGTTTGCCGATGACACCAAGCTGTGTGGTTCGGTGGATACGCTGGAGGGAAGGAATGCCATCCAGAGGGACTTTGGCATGCTTGTGATGTCGGCTGATGCCAACCTCATGAAGTTTAATCCTGCCAAGTGTAAGGTCCTCCACCTGGGTGGGAGCAATCCCAAGCACAGCTACAGGTTGGGCAAAGAGGAGATTGAGAGCAGCCCTGCGGAGGACTTGGGGGTGGTAGTCGATGAGAACATGAACATGAGCCGACTGCAGCATGCGCTTGCAGCCCAGAAAGCAACCGTATCCTGGGCTGCATCAAAAAAGCGTGACCAGCAGGTCAAAGGAGGTGATCCTGCCCTTCTACTCTGCTCTCATGAGACCTCACTTGGAGTATTGTGTGCAGTTCTGGTGTCCTCAACATAAAAAGGACATGGAGCTGTTGGAACAAGTCCAGAGGAGGGCCACAAATATGATCAGGGGACTGGAGCATCTCCCATATGAAGACAGGCTGAGAGTGTTGGGGCTGTTCAGCCTGGGGAAGAGAAGGCTGCGTGGAGACTTCCTAGCAGCCTTCCAGTATCTGAAGGGGGCCTATATGAATGCTGGGGAGGGGCTCTTCATTAGGGACTGTAGTGACAGGACAAGGGGTAACGGGTTCAAACTTAAACAGGAGAGGTTTGGATTGGATATAAGGGAGAAATTCTTTCCTGTGAGGGTGGTGAGATGCTGGAATGGGTTGGTCAGGGAGGTTGTGAGTACTCCATTGTGTTGGACTACCTTGGGGTGAGCAGTGATGGGCCTTTAATTGCTTAAAGATAAGTTAGGCTTTGCTTGACATAAGTAGGCTGTAATGCCTGACATAAGTTACGACCTTAGCAACAGCAGGACCCTCGAGCCAGTTGCAGTGGGAAAAGGAGAAGTAAAATGTAGAAGTCACGTCGGCAGATGGCATAACGCAGACAGAAAAAGAACAGTGGATGAGATAATATAGTCAGGTGGAAAAGTACCAGCTGCAATTAGCAACAGTTAAGAGACTAGCCAATCAGAATTTGTATAATGTGCTGATAAAGTAAAAAGATATAAAAATAAGTGCTGATAACATTAGAAATAAATGCTGATGCAGTAAGAATAAGCGCTTTGTAACCCTATAAAAGTAATCGGTGTTTGGAATAAAGATAGCATTCGCTTGATCACATTGATCGTCTCAGCGTTGTCCGTGACTCCTGCGCCAACACTCCATCACTGGCAGTGTTCAAGGCCAGGCTGGATGAAGTGTTGGGTGGCATGGTTTAGTGTGAGGTGTCCCTGGTTATGGCAGGGGGGTTGGAACTACATGATCTTAAGGTCTTTTCCAACCCTAACTCTTCTATGATTCTATGAATTAAAAAAAAAAAAAAAAAAACTCCCCCCCAAAAAA